>PVHP010015115.1:0-37919 GCA_004024765.1 Zapus hudsonius
TCTCTCTCTGCTTGAAAATGAATAAAATATTTATAAATAAATAAATCAGCAAATGATTTAGTACATTAGATTATAAATGTCATAGGAATGAGAAGAGACAAAGCCAAGGAAGGTCGGGAGAGGCCAGGATAAAGGAGCACATGAAGTTTAAATAGAGAAGGCATTGGTGAGGGCACCTGCATAAGAAGTTCTATACAGTTTTTTTTTCCTGTATTTGCATGAAGCTAACATTGAAGGGGGCTTAGCAATTAAAGGCTCTTACTTGCAAAGCCTGTTGGCCCAGATTCAGTTCTCCAGAACCCACTAAAGCCAGATGCACAAAGTGGCACATGCATTCGAAGTTCATTTGCAGTGGCAAGAGGCCCTGGTGCGCCCATTCTCCCTCTCTCAAATAGACATATTAAAAAAATTCACCCTTTGAAAATGCACAATGTGGGGCTGGAGAGATGGCTCAGCGGTTAAGGCACTTGCCTCCAGTGCCTAAGGCATTCCCCAGGTCCCACATAAGCCAGACCCACAAGGTGGTGGCCCTGGTGCACTCTCTCTCTCTCTCTGCTTGAAAATGAATAAATAAAATATTAAAAAAAAAGAAAAGAAAATGCACAATGTGGGCTGGAGAAATGGCTCAGCGGTTAAGGCACTTGTCTCCAGTGCCTAAGGCCCCAGGTTCAATTCCCCAGGACCCACATAAGCCAGACCCACAAGGTGGTGGCCCTGGTGCATTCTCATTCTCTCTCTCTCTCTGCTTGAAAATGAATAAATAAAATTTTTTAAAAAAGAAAATGCACAATGTGGAGGGGTTTTAAAGACATATTTGGAATATACAATCATGATCATTATATACTTCCAGAAATTTTTCATTGCCCTCAAGAGAGCAAGTCACCCATTCTTACTTATCCTTTGTCCCTGGCAACCACTTTCTCTATAAATTCTGGGCTTTTCATACAAATGGAAACACATAATAGGTTTTACTAAATATAATATTTTCATTTTTCATTCATCCCAGTTTTCAGTATTTCTTTTTTTTTTTATTTTTTGGTTTTTCGAGGTAGGGTCTCGCTCTAGTCCAGGCTGACCTGGAATTCATTATGTAGTCTCATAGTGGCCTTGGAACTTATGGTGATCCTCCTACCTCTGCCTCTTGAGTGCTGGGACTAAAGGTGTGTGCCTTACTGCCTGGCCTTGACCTTGAATTGAAAATATTACAGTGTGTGCTGGGCATGGTAGCGCACACCTTTAATCCCAGTACTTGAGAGGCAGAGGTAGGCGGCAAACCTTTAATCCCAGTACTCGAGAGGCAGAGGTAGGCAGATGACCATGAGTTCAAGGCCACCCTGAGACTACATAGTGAATTCCAGGTCAGCCTGGACTAGAGGGAGACTCTACCTCGAAAAACCAAATAAATAAATAAATAAATAAATAAAAAGAAAGAAAATATTAGAGTGTGTTCTGCATGGGCTGTAGTGATTGCCCTCCCCTTGAGGACTGGATGGTCCAATTGGGAGTGGAGGATGGTGAGGTAGGGATCCTCAGGGTTGATGACTCCCAGCTACAGTAAGCGTGGGCTAAGCTTGGTTTTGGAGAAAAGACTCTTATTTTCCCAGGTGCCTTCCTCCTGGGCAAGGCTTTGAGTGTTCCACAGACCTGTGATCTTTTCAATTGTCTTTTTTTATTCTACAATTTGAAAAATCCTTTCTTTTGCATTTTAAAAATGTAGCGTTGGGCACACCTTGGGAATCAGAGGTGAAGGAATAGTGAATTCCAGGTCAGCCTGGGCTACCTCGAAAAACCGAAAAAAAAAATTCTCAATGACTTTTGTCTTTCATTTTTGGGTGTGGTAGCAAGTAGAAGCAGATCATCCTAACCAAATATTTGAGCAGCCTTTTTTTTTTTTTTTGGTCAGAGGAAGATATGCAGAATAGAAGAAGTTCAACGCGGCTTTCCAAATGCAATGCGATTTCTAAAGGAAGGTTTCTTTGAGTTGATGAGGAAGGAAAAGGCCTGTTCCAAAACAAAAGGGGCAGGGAATTAAAGTTTACCTTGAGAGATGCCTGGCCTTGACCTTGAATTGAAAATTGAACTAGAGAGGTGGCTCAGTGGCCCAGGCACTTGCCTGCAAAGCCTAAGGACCCAGGTTCGGTTCCCCAGTGCCCACGTAAAGGTACATGCCTGGAATTTGTCTGCAGTGGCTGGAGGGCCCAATCTCTATCTCCCTGTGTTTTTTTTTTCTCTCAAATAAAGAAAAATATTAAAAATCTGGGTGCCTGGGGCCCTGAGGACGTACGTGTCTCTGGCAGTCATCAGTTTGTGCATGAAGGGCGCTGAGTTTCTGAACTTCTCATGCAGGGGGGTGTATGAGACAGCCTCCAGGGCTGCGGAAGGATGAACTCCACGAGAATCCACCTGTCGTCACTCCGTGCACGCGTGCAATGAACGGCCAGAGCTGCAAACCTTCCCGGGGGCTTCATGCTTTAAACCCGGGAGACCGGAGCCACGCGGAACTGTGGGCTAGATCTCCCTTCCATGGAAAGACGAGGCCTTCCAAGCCCCAATGGCTGTCACTCCAGCTCCAGATCGGGACACGCCGGCTTGCAGGCGAGCTCAAGGCGCGTCTTTGCCGAGCAAGTCGAGGTCCTCTTTTGCGAAGAGCTCACGGCAACTGCGGAAAGAAATGTCTGCCACAGCGCGCCCGAGGGGGCGGAGCTGGAGCGTGAGGGGTGGGGCGAAGACGAGGAGGCGTGACCGAGACGACGGGCGGGGGCGTGGCGAGAACTAAGGGGCGTGACTAGATGACTAAGGGGAGGGACAAGAACGAAGAGGCGGGGCTAGAGGTTGGGTCGGGGGGCGGGGTCGAGGATGATGAGGTGGGGCCCAGACGGCGTGTGTGGGCGGAGCTGGATTGAGGGGCGGAGCTAGCACAGGGGCGGAGCTACACGCGGAGACAGGGGCGGGGCTGGAGGCGGGGCGTTTAAGGCCTCTGGCCTCCGGCGCGCCCGCCCCGCCTTCTCGCTCCTCACAGCGGTGGCGGCGGCGGCGGCGGCCGAGCGCGGGGAGGCGGGGAAGGAGGGGAGAGCGGGTCACGACGCTGCGGGGGCGGGGATAACCCCTCACGTGGAGCAGATGAAAGGGCCGCGGCGCGACGGCCCGGGGAGCCGAGCGGAGCCTGCGACCCACAAAGCCTCCGCCGCCGCCGCCGTCGCCGCCACCGCCACCGCGATGGGGCTGTGAGGCGTCCGTCCGTCCGTCCGCTCGCCCGCCCGCGCTCGGTCCACCGCCGCCGCCGCCGCCGGCCCCGCGACTATGCCCGGCCGCGCCCGCCCTCCGCGTCCTCCCGCCGCAGGACCATGAGGCCGCGCTCGGGCGGGCGCCCAGGGGCCCCGGGCTGCCTCCGCCACCGCCGCCTCCACCGCCACCGCCACCGCCACCATCGTCTACCGCCTCCGCCACCGTTGCCGCTGCTGCTCGGTTTGCTGCTGGCGGCCGCGGGGCCCGGTTCGGCGAGGGCCAAAGAGACGGCGTTCGTGGAGGTGGTCCTGTTCGAATCCAGCCCGAGCGGCGACTACACCACCCACACCACCGGCCTCACGGGCCGCTTCTCCCGGGCCGGGGCCATGCTCAGCGCCGAGGGCGAGATCGTGCAGGTATATCCCTCCGTCCGTCCGTCTGTCCGTCTGTCTCTCCGTCTTTCCCTCCCGGGGCCCGCGCCACCGTCGTCGCCGCTGCTGCCACAAGATGGCTCCGGGGGCTGCGCCCGCCGACCCCGCCGCGGGCTTGGATGACTGGCGGGCGGGCGGGCGGGCGGGGGGTGCGGCGACGAGGCCGGCGGCATCGCTGCCCCGCGGGCGGGACGCTGCAACGGGGTGGTGCTTGGGGGGGTACAGACGAACGCACGTGGGGGCCTCCTGTGGGTGCGCCCGCCTGCCCTCGCTGGGGTCTCCGCCCGGGAGCCCCTGGCGCTCAGGTGAAAGTCCCGAAAAAGAAAAGAAAAGGAAAAAAAACCTACCTGTTGCATTGCCAACTTTTTTGGAAAAGACGAGAGTTGAAAGGATGAAGTGTGGCTGCTTCGGGAAAGGTCGCGCCGCGCGCAAGCTTTTTGCTTGCTTTCCATCCAAGGCATGCTGTCTTTTTTTTGCAGGGGGGTCATTCTGGTTGAAAAGGAGGGGGTGCACACCATCAAGTTGTAAACCTTCCCCCCTCTTCCCCGCCCTCTCCTCCGCGCACACCTCCACTATACCCCCTGGAATCTATCGTCAGCCTTACCTGGGCACCTGACCCAGCGGGAAGGGGGGGGGCAGGCGGAGCTGGCAGGAGTGGGGATTTGGGGGCGCACTGAGTGGTGGTGGAAGGCAGCCCTCGCTGCGTGCGTGCGTGCCTGCCTCGCATTACAGGGCATGGGAAGGGAGACTGCTTACCCTTCCCGGGCCGAGGATTCTTGCGGAGGCCTGCAAGCCGGAGCCTGGGTCGCTCACTGACAGGGCCTCCACCTTGCTCCAAAATAGAGATCTTCGGTCTACAGGAAGTGGGCGAGGGAGAGTTTTCAACTGTGCCCACTCTTTGCAGGAGGCGGATGGCTAGCTGCATAGACTTTCCCGCTCCCGTAGTCCTGTGTTGATTAAAAGGTGTTAATAGAAAGCCAGCGCGCCTATGATGGACTCTTAGTAGATGAGCCTCAGGTGGGGGCGATTGGAACAGGTTGGCTTGTCTTTGAACCTTTTGGGGTGACAGGATGGCTTCAGGGCCTGAAGTTACTCTTGGCTGAATTGGTGAAGAAAGAAAAGGGACTGTACGGAATTGACTCCACAGAGCCCTGAGTGTAGATAGCGCCTTCCTTTCCTCCTCCCACGTGAAGCTTCCCAGCCTTGAGTTGAGTGGATGGGACAGCGGTGGGAGGTGCCTATGTCCCCACGTGAAACCTCTGCCTAGTACATGTTGATTGAGTTCTCTGACAGATGTTACTAAAGGCCTTTGGACAGCCCCCCCCCCCCATCCTCCTGATGTTATTTTTATGGTCTTCAACACCAAGCTTTAGATAGGATACTTTGTGGAAGATCTTGAACATCTCGATTGTAGCCCCCAGGAAGCTTTCATTGTGCATCCATAGCTTTAGAAATGCTTGCTTTACAGCCTTGCTTGGGGGGGGGTATGCTTTAATGTGGCATCTCACTTTAAAAAAAATTATTTATGAGGGGGAGAGAGATCAGATCTTCTGCCACTGTAAAGGAACTCCAGATAAATGTGCCACTTTGTCATCTAATTTTTTTTTTAAGTTTCTTAAATATTTATTCATTTTCAAGCAGAGAGAGAGAGAGAAGAGAGAGAGAAAGAGAGAGAGAGCACAGGGCCACCACCTTGTGGGTCTGGCATATGTGGATACTGGGGAATTGAACCCCAGGCCTTAGGCACTGGAGGCAAGTGCCTTAACCACTGAGCCATCTCTCCAGCTGTCATCTAATTTTATGTGAGTACTGGGGAACCCAACCCTGGTTGTTAGGCTTTGCAAGCAATTGCCTTTAACTGCTGAGCCATCTCAACAGCTCTTTTTTTTTTTGTTGTTTGTTTTCTAGGTAGGGTCTTACTCTAGCCCAGGCTGACCTGGAATTCACTATGTAGTCTCAGGATGGCCCTAAACTCATGGTGGTCCTTTTACTTCTGTCTCTCAAATGCTGGGACTAAAGGTGTGCACCACCATGTCTGGGTTCTTTTTTTTTTTTTAATATTTTATTTATTTATTTTCAAGCAGAGAAATACAGAGAGAGAACACCAGGGGCATATGTGGGTACTGAGGAATTGAACCCTGGGCCTTAGGCACTGGAGGCAAGTGCCTTAACCGTGGAGCCATCTCTCCAGCCCATGCCTGGGTTCTTACTTAATTTTTTGAAGGAGACTTTTAGATGCTTCTGATTTTTTAAAAAATTAATTATTTATTTATTTGCAAGAAGAGATAGGGAGGGAGGGAGAATGTGAGAATGGGTACACCAGGGTCTCTAGCCACTTCAAACAAACTTCAAAGGCATGTGCCACTTTGTGCAGCTGGCTTTATGTGGGCACTGGGGAATTGAACTCTGATCATTAGGCTTTTCAGGTGAGAGCCCTAACCATTGAGCAATATCTCCAGCCCTGTTTGTGATTTTTAAAAAATCATTTTACTTATTTGCAAGCAGAGAGATAATGAGAGGCGTGTTAGGGCCTCTAGCCACTTCAAACAAACTCCAGACATGTGCATCACTTTATGGCTTTACATGGGTATTGGCGAATCAAACCCTGGCCTTCAGGCTTAACTGCTGAGCCATCTCTCCAGCTTGATATTTGCAAATTTTAAAAATTCTTTTTTTAAAAAATATTTATTCATTTTCTAGCAGAGAGATAGAGATAGAAATAGATAGATAAATAGAGAGAGAGAGTACCAGGGCCACCACCTTGTGGGTCTGGCTTATGTGGGTACTGGGGAATTGAACCTGGAGCCTTAGGCACTGGAGGCAACTGCCTTAACCACTGAGCCATCTCTCCAGCCCTTAAAAATTCTTTAAAATATTTTTACTTGCAAACAGAGAGAGAAAGAGAGACAGAGGAGCCTGGCGTGGTGGTGCACGCCTTGAATCCCAGCACTCAGGAGGCAGAGGTAGGAGGATTGCTGTGAGTACAAGGCCACCCTGAGACTACATAGTGAATTCCAGGTCAGCCTGGACTAGAGCGAGACCCTACCTCGAAAAACCAAAAAAAAAAAAAGAGAGAGAGAGAGAGACAGAGAGAAGAAAGACAGGGAGAATGGGTGCTCCAGGGCCTCCTGATGCTGTAAATGGAATTTCAGGTGCATGGGCCTCTTTGTGCTTCTGGCTTTTATGTGGGGTGCTGGAAAATTGAACCTGGCTCATTGTGCTTTGCAGGCAAGTACTTTAACCGCTGAGCCATCTCTCCAACCCTGCAAATTAAAAAAAAGTTATTTATTTGCAAGCAGAAAGAGAGAGATAGAAGACAGAGAAAGGGACCTCCATATGCATGGGCTTCTTTGTGCATCTGGCTTTATATGAGTACTGGGGAATTGAACTCAGGTCATTAGGTTTTGCAGGCAAAAGCCTCAACCGCTGAGCCATCTCTCCAGCCTCGACTTTTGAGAGGAGAAACAAAAAGTACCTGAAAGTCTCTCTCCTTTTAAATTCTTTTTTTTTTTTTTTTTTTGGTTTTTCGAGGTAGGGTCTTGCTCTAGTCCAGGCTGACCTGGAATTCACTATGTAGTCTCAGGGTGGCCTTGAACTCACAGCAATCCTCCTACCTCAGCCTCCCGAGTTCTGGGATTAAAGGCGTGCGCCACCACGCCCGGCCAGATACTGTGTCTTAACCTGGCTTGTCCAGTTACCTCTAGTTGAGTACCTGTCAGTCATTTGCATGAGTTAGGATAGGAAACCTGGATGTCCAGTGTGTGCATGTGTGGGTACCTGTTAGTAATTCAGACCTTGGGATGAATGCATTTTAGGTTTAAATTATCCCTGAGGACATTAGTGTGGCCTGAAGGAGGTGGCTTACTTTCCTGTAAAAATTGTGCAGCGTATGACATTGTATTAATTGCTTCTATTATTCATGCGCCATTATAGCCCATTTGCATCTGAGAGTGTCAGGCATATAGCTAAGTGCTAGGAGAATTAATCACACGTCATCTGTACTTCTGAAGAATGGACCTTTAAAGAAATACGGATTCGTATTTCATCTTTGAACCAATTTGTTGCTGTTGATGAGATCATTATGTGAAACTTGGACCTGAGACAGTGCAACCCTCATGGTAGGTGATGTTCAGTGACTTCCAATTAAACACTAGCTAGTGGTAGGTGGGATGGGCAACACAAAGAAAATGTGCGTTACTAGGGATGAAAGATAGTTTTAGAGTGAAAATATATTTTTCATCCCTTGAGGAGGAAAATTTAGAAACACGTGAGAAATTCATTTGTGAAAGGAGTCAGAAAGATAGGATTTAGCCATGTGGGTGTGGTGGTGCATGCCTTTGATCCCTGAACTTGGGAGGCCATCCTGAGACTACACAGTGAATTCCAGGTCAGCCTCAGCTAGAGCGAGACTCTACCTCGAAAGACCAAAAATTTAAAAAAAAAAAAGTATTTGTGTGGCTTTAAAATCAGTCTTTCTGGATCCTTGACTGCTTGGTGGACTTGAAGCAGACAAGAACTAAATAGGTTCTTTTAGCTATTGGGGTGAATGGAGAGCCTGGTGGTGTGTTGAAAGGCTGGTTTAGGCCCTTAAATACCTGTTGACTGGGGGGTATCACAGAGAATAATTTTTAGGAAGCTGATTCCTCTGCCTGATTTCCCTGTCAGTATGTTTTTGCTGTTCAGCATTTGATCAAACACTTTTCTTTTCATCTCCATTTTAAGTTAATAGGCCTGCCTCTAAAAATTGACTCAACCTCCTGACAGTTGACTTGGATTTATACAGAAGGGTTGCTGACTATCTTCATAGGTCATTTCATAGGTTAAAAGCAAGCATTTGATTAGGGAGGATATTAGGGGTATTTTTGTGACCTTATAAATTCGTAGGTCTCTTGTGCTTTGTCCCCTGAAATCTCATGGGAGGCACTGAGATAGTTTTGGCTGGGCTGGAGGTTGGAAGAGCATGGAGGGAATGCAGGGGACTGTGCCAAGCATATGGAATTAACAACCATTGTTAGTCCATTTTACAGAGGAGGAAATTGAGGCCAAGAGAGGCAAGTTCTTTATCCTCATCATAGCTAGAAAATGATAAACCTGGATTAAAATCCAGCTCCGACTGGTGGTCTTGTTCTTGTCAGACATATAAAACTGAGCAGGATCCCAGCACTCGGGAGGCAGAGGTAGGAGGATCACCGTGAGTTCAAGGCCACCCTGAGACTACAGAGTGAATTCCAGGTCAGCCTGGGCTAGAACGAGACCCTACCTCAAAAAACCAAAAACCAAAATAAAACAAACAAACAAAAAAACCCCAGGCTGATTTGGAATTTACTCTGTAGTCTCAGGGTGGCCTTGAACTCATGGCAATCCTCCTACCTCTCTGCCTGGTGCTGGGACTAAAGGTGTGTACCACCACACCCAGCTTGCTTTAGGATTTTTTTTTTTTTTTTTTTGGTTTTTCAAGGTAGGGTCTCACTCTAGTCCAGGCTGACCTGGAATTCACTATGTAGTCTCAGGGTGGCCTCGAACTCATGTTGATCCTCCTACCTTTGCCTCCCAAGTGCTGGGATTAAAGGCGTGCGCCACCACGCCCGGCTTTGCTTTAGGATTTTGACATTTAATTCAAGTGTTTTTTTTTTTCTTTTTCCTGTTAAAGTTCTTATTTTCAAGTGTAGTTTCTAATTATCTGTTCTTGAAGTTTTTTCTTTTAATATTTATTTATTTATTTATTTAAGGGGGAGAGAATGGGTGCATCATGGCTTCTTGCCTCTGCAAATGAACTTCAGAATCATGCACCCACTTTGTGCACCTAGCTTTACATAGGTACTGGGGAATTGAACCTGGGCCATCAGGCTTTGCAAGCAAGTGCCTTTAATGGCTGAGCTATTACTTCAGCCCTGTTCTTGAAGTTTTCCCCTCACCCCCTCTGGAGGTAGGATCTCATAGGCTGACCTGGAACTCATGCTGTAGTCCCAGGCTGCCCTCAGATTCATAGCAATTTCCTACCTCTGCCTCCTGTGCACCACCACACCAGGCTTCTTGAAGTTTTTAACCTGGCTGGCACAGATTTACAGGTCCCTAAACCTCAGAAAATACACACTCATACTTAGGAATACACACTTTTGTTTTTCCTGAAAATGCATCCAACTTTACTGCTTGGATGTCTATAATGCTTCCACTGCCAAGGGTGAAGGGGAAGCTCCAGGCTAGTACTTGTCCTGGACTAGAGTCGTAAGGATGTGAGTGGAGTGATGGGCTATTCAGACTGGCAGGAGTTGGAGGGTTGAAGCCTGCAGCTTTCACACCTCTGTTGAGTGTACTGATTTGATTGCTGCCACCAAAACCTTGTTCTGAACTGAACACCACAGTGCTGCTCTTTGGTGCTCAGTCTCTCATGGAGGGAAGACCTGTGCACACAGAAGTGATAAGGAAGTGATAATCCTTCCCAACTGAGTTTCCCGAGATGAGAGCCCTCACACCCAAAGGCATCCATTACTGATAAATTAACTTCTCTTGGTGGGTATTCATCTTCTGCTAGTTCCGTATCATCCTCGGAAGGAATAAAGAAATAACCACTTGAGAAATTTTCTGTGTTTAAATATTTATGTTTATTTGTAAGAGGAGAGAGAGCGCGTGCATGCGAAAATGAGAATGAATGGGCCCACCAGGGCCTCCTGCCACTGTGAACGAGCCCTAGGTGCACTTTGTGCATCTGACTTACGTGAGTACTAAGGAATCAAACCTGGGTGGTTAGGTTTTGCAGGCAAGCACCTTAACCGCTGAGCCATCTCTCCAGCCCCTCTTAAAAATATTGTTATTTATTTGCAATTTTCTGCATTTAGATGAAGTGTAAAAAGACATTACCCCAGTGAAATACAGAGTGAAGGTATAAATGCATTCCTTGAAAAATAAAGTGGAGCATGTGTTGAAAGGCTGTAAGAGGGCTGGAGAGATGGCTCAGAGGTTAAGGCACTTGCCTCCAGTGCCTAAGGCCCCCGGTTCAATTCCCCAGGACCCACATAAGCCAGACCCATAAGGTGGTGGCTCTGGTCTCTCTCTCTCTGTATTTCTCTGTTTGAAAAATGAATAAATAAAATATTTTTTTTTAAAAAAAAGAAAGGCTGTAAGAGCAATTCCTTTCTCTGGGTGGGGGGGAGGCCTAGACCCTAGGGGGCAGGCCTGTTTGCTTTTGCTCATTCCTAGATTCATCAAGTATGCTTGCTACTTCTCAGGTCCTTGGTATTTATTGGATGAGGTAGATTGTGGGTCTTACAGGTTTGTATTAGTTAAAGAAAGCAATTTCATTTAGCCTGGCTAATTAATTCTAGGGTTACCTTTTTGTTGAAATTTCCAAAGCTTGCTTGCTTAGATGGAAAGAATGGCTCACTGGTTCCATAAACCCACCAGTTTTAAATACCAGGGTGTCAGAGTGATCTGTGTTCCATAGAGCAGTATCTGGCATTGTAAAAGTCTGAAGATGTCCTCTTCCTGGTAAAACACTGGGTGTTGATAATACATCCCTCATGTGGACAGTTACGGATGTAAAGATGCTGAAACCCTAGTGATGTTGGGTGTAATTAAAGATTTGTTACTCAAAGATCATCATTTGGGCTGAAGAGATGGCTTAGTGGTTAAGGTGTTTGCCAGCAACGCAGAAGGACCCTAGTTTGATTCCCCAGTGCCCATATAAAAGCCAGATGCACAAGAGGGCACATGTGTCTGGAGTTCTGGGGCACCTATTCTTTCTCTGTCTGCCCCCCCTCTCATAAGTAAATAAAAAAATTTAAAAAATCATTATTTATGCTTTATGAACAACCTTGCTTACAGTGATGTTTCTCTAGTCTGGAGAGTGTGGATTTGTAGTCCACAACAAAACTATATCTGAATGAATCGTCATAATGCAAGGGTAGAGCACTTGCCTAGCATGGGTAAGGCTGTGAGCTCTGTGCCGGGCATTGTAAGCAAACAGCAGAACCAAGTGCAGTCCTTTAGTAAGTTAGAGAAGAAGTTGGCAGAGGACAAGTGTCTCTAGGACCCACATGGTCAGGACAGGGATGACTCTGATTAACATTAAGGTGCTTCCTTTACAGCATGGCCTTTGTCTTTTCCCTGCTGCAGCTGGGCAGTGTCACAGGAGAGAGATTCAGAGGTGTGTCTTATGACTAGGTGTGTAACAGGGAAGCTAAGCATTCTTCAGTTACATACTGAGTTTATGTGGTTGCCTTTTGCCTCTAAGTTTAGATTTTGTTTGTGTCAGAGCTTTTTTTTTTCTTCTTTTCTTTTCTTTTTTTAAAAAATATTTTATTTATTCATTTTTCAAGCAGAGATACAGAGAGAGGGAGGGAGAGAAAGAGAGAGAGAGAGAGAGAGAGAGAGAGAGAGCGCATCAGGGCCACCACCTTGTGGCGTGGGTCTGGCTTATGTGGGTCCTGGGGAATTGAACCTGCGGCCTTGGGCACTGGAGGCAAGTGCCTTAACCGTTGAACCATCTCTCCAGCCCTCTTTTTTTTTTTTTTTTTTTAAGCCTTTTGAGGTAGGGTCTCACTCTAGCTCAGGATGACCTGGAACTCACTCTGTAGTTCCAGGCTGGCTTTGAACTCACAGCAGTTCTCCTACCTCTGTTTCCTGAGTGCTGGGATTAAAGGCATGTGCCACCATGCCTGGCCAGCCCAGAGCTTTTAAAAGTAGCTAGAAGAGCTAGGGATGTTAACTCAGTTATTAGGATGCTTGTCTAGCATGCTGAAGACTGGGTTCAGTTCCCATCACCACATAAACTTGGTGTGGCACACATATGTAATTTCAGCTAGCACTCAGGGTGAAGGCAAGAGGATCAGAAGTTCACAGTCAACCTTGGCTATAGTAAGTTTGAGACCAGCCTGGTCTACATGAGACTTTATGTCCAAAAAAAAAAATCTTATAAAAAGTAGCTACTGGGCTGGAGAGATGTCTCCGCAGTTAAGGTGCTTGCCTGCAAAGCTTAAGGATCCGAGTTTGAATCCCCAGTACCCACGTTAAAAGCCAGATGCACAAAGTGGCACATGCATCTGGCTTCTGTTTGAAATGGCTGGAGGCCCTGGTGCACCCATTCTCTCTGTCTCTTTTCTATCTCTCTGCTTGCAAATAAATAAAATATTTCATAATAAAAAAGTGGCTATTGATGAACCCAGATATCCAGTAGCTACACACCTGTAGCTACTTAGGAGGCAGAGGCAGGACTGCTTGAGCCCAGGAGTTTCAGGCCAGCTTGGGCAACATAGCAAGACCCCATTTCAAAAAAATGAAACAGAAGCTGGGCATAGTGGCACACACCTTGAATCCTAGCACTTGGGTGGTAGAGGTAGGAAGATCACTGTGAGTTTGAGGTCAGCCTGAGACTACATAGTGAATTCCAGGTCAGCCTGGGCTAGAGTGAGACACTACCTTGAAGCCTCTTCCCCCTCCCCCCCAAAAAGAAAAAGAAACAAAGCAAAACAAAAAAGCTACTTGCAGGGTCTGGAGAGATGGTTCAGTGGTTAAGGTGCTTGCCTGCAAAGCCTAACAACCCAGGTTATATTCCCCAGTACCCACCTAAAGCCAGATGTACAAAGTGGCACATGTGTCTGGAGTTCTTTGAGTGGCTGGAGGTCCTGGGGTGCCCATTCTTTCTGTCTTTTCTCTCTTTCTGTTTGCAAATAAATAATTAAAAAAAAGTTAAAGCTACTAACAAGTGCTTGCCGTGTGCTGCGTACTGGGCTTTGCTTTAATTTAGCAAGCTGTCCAGTCTTAGCTAAGGAAGCCAAGAGCAGAGCGGTAAAGTCACTTGTCAATCATTTGAGCAAACCAGCGGCAGAGCTGTGATTCAAACCCTTATCTGACTGATTCTGAGATATTTCTGTTTTCCAAGACTGCCTCACGTGCCTCACTATGATGAGGTTATGTGAACCGATGGTGGAATCCAGAGCTGGGTTTAAACCAGAGCCATTGGCTGAGAAGGACTGAGAAATGAGTTTGTAACTTCAACTGAGAAAACCCTTTACCCTCCTAGAGATTTATTCTGCACCCCCACCTCACCCCACCCCAATCACAGAAGACTTCCAATTTGTTTTTTCCACTGAGAGCTAGGCTGCCAAGTTTGGGAAGAGGGACCCGTGACTCAAAGTATACAGCTATCACTTGATGGCACTTCCGTTGTTTTTGGCTATTTGGGAAAGTTGGAATGGCTGAAGTGTTCTGGCATTTAAAGGGATTTCTGATGTGAGACACACCTCCTTCCTGTGGCTGACTTTTTAGAGCCATTACGGGTATCTTACATAGCTTTCTCCAAAGAGATCCTGTCCCCTGGCTGCTGTCTTTCTGACTTGGCACAGGCTAAGAATTCTAGGACCCTGAAAGCCTTGGATTGTCCCTGCTTTTCCCATTGGCTGACTTTCAGCAGTGTACTGTGTCCACCAGATTGTGGATGGGGTGCAGCAGCAAGTGTGGATGATTATGACCTAGTGTGTGCGTGTATGGGGGTGGGCAGACAGTGGGCAGACACTTTACTCTGGGACACATCCTGTCTGGTGGGACACGGCTATAGGATACTGCAGGACCCCTGGGAGAGGAAACTTGGCCCTGGTGCTGAGTTTGGGCTGTGCAACCCCATTGTATGTCACAACACAGTATGTGGTATTTGAGCAGTCTGGCCTTTCCAACTCATTTTTACCTGCCTTTGAGGTTAAAGCTGATAACCTCTTTGTGGAGACGTGCCTTTGTACCTGTCAAACAGAACTGGCAGGAGGCACAGAGGGGAGGTTCTTTGTTCCCTTTGTAGCCTGGACTCAGTGTTTCAGAATCTGACTTGGAGCAGCCCTGTTGACTTATGGTAGTGTGAAAAGGATAAGGTCAGTCGCCCACTGTGGTTCAAAGGAGAACATTTTATTTTTATTACTCTTAAGATGTGTTGTAAGAGTTCATATTAATCCCTTCTCTTTTCAGCAGCCAGTGTGATATGGTTGTTTAGAAAGTGGATGTGAGAGTTGATTTGGCAAAAGTAAACTTTGAAGATACTACAAGTTTGATGAGAAAAATGTTTGAATGGGAACTTCTGGTCTCCAGGGGCAGAGGCTGCTGCATTGTAAACTAAAAGTAGTAAGAATGACTCAATTTTCAGTTCATGTATGATCCCATCCAGTGCCTTAAGATTTGGATAAAACTTACTTTTCTACTTGGACTTGAGTTAGAGTATTCTCACTTCTTAGTAGACAATTATTGAATTTCTCCTCTGGATACAGCTTAGCTCTTGTGCATCCACGTATGTGCTCTGCATCTCAGGCATTATTTCCTCTCTCCCCTTCCTTTCTACCTTTCTTTCTTTGCTTCTCTGTGTGTGGTGTGTGCATGGACCTGTGTGAGTCCATGCGGTAACCCCTATGCATGCACTCATTGTGGTGGGGTGTGCTTGAATATCAGGTGTCCAGCTCCATTGCTGGTCTTTTGCCTCAGATGTTTCCTTTCTTTTGTGTTTTAGGTTCCTCCCCCAACCCCCCAGGTAGGGGCTCCCTGTAGCCTTGGAATTCACTATTTTTCAGGGTGGCCTCAAACTCATGGCGATCCTCCTACCTCTGCCTCCTGAGTCCTGGGATTAAAGGCGTGTGCCACCACGCCAGGATTTTATTATTTTATTTTATTTATTTGAGTGAGAGAAAAAGATGCAGAGAGAGAGAGAGAGAGAGAGAGAGAGAGAGAGAGAGAGAGAGAGAGAGAGAATGAATGAGAATAAGAATGAGAATGAATGGGCACCCCAAGGCTCTTTAGCCTTTAGCCACTGCAAACGAACTCCAGATGCATGTGCCACTTTGTGCATCTGGCTTTATGAGGGTATTGGGGAATTGGGGTCATTAGTCTATGTGCCTTCACTGCTGAGACATCTCCTCAGCACTAAAATTATTTTAATTTACTTGTGAGGGAGGGGGAAGGAGGGGGAGAGAGAGAGAGAGCACAAGATAGGCATGTAAATGAACTCCAGATGCATGTGCCACTTTGTGCACCTAGCTCTATGTGGATACTGGGGAATTAAACCCAACCTGGCAGGTTTTGCAAGTAGGTGTTATTGGCCCATCTCCCCAGCCTCTTAGGTGTTATTTCTGATTTACTTATCCCATACAAACTTGGAATATCCAGTTAATTTCACTTTATAGAGGAATGGGATGGGGGAGAGGAGAGAGACATACAGATAGACACACAGACACGAAGGCCATAGAGCTGAGTCGTCTTCTTTTTTTTTTTTTTTTTTTTTGGTTTTTTGAGGTAGGGTCTCACTCTAGCTCAGGCTGACCTGGAATTCACTGGAGTCTCAGGCTGGCCTCGAACTCACAGCGATTCTCCTACCTCTGCCTCCTGAGTGCTGGGATTAAAGGCATGTGCCACCATGCCCGGTGGTAGAGCTAAGTCTTCTGAAGTCAAAGCTCACTGTGTCCCTCTTGGCCTAAGGACTCAGATGTATTTTAATGAGAATTTAGGCAGAAATGTTAGAATAAATATATTTTTTCATTCCCTATAATTAGGTAGTTAGAACCCACACTTTCCTTTAAACAAATTGTCTGGTGTTTTCTCAAAATTTTTATTTTTGGTTATTCAAGATAGGGTCTCGCTCTAGCCCAGGCTGACCTGGAACTTACTATGTAGTCTCAGGGTGGCCTTGAACTCACAGTGATCCTCCTACCTCTGCCTCCCCAGTGCTGGGACTAAAGGCTTGTGCCACCACACAGGCTTTTTTATTTTTATTTTTTGAGATAATTTTCATACAGCCCAGGCTGATTGAACTTACTTTATAGTACTATGAAGCCAAGTATGACCTTGAACTTCTGATCCTTCTGCCTTCACCTCCCAAGTGCTGGGATTTACAGGGATCAGCCACCACACTGGGTTTTATGTAGTGCTGGGATCTAACATAGGGTTTTATGCATGTTAGACAAGCTATCTACCAACTGAAATACATCCCCAGACCCTGGAGGAGTCTTGGGCACAGGACACACTGAGGCTCCTGGCTCAGAAGGTATGGCTGCCCAGCCTCTTTGGCTTTCTGCTGTGAACAACACAACTTCAGGAAGGTCAAACAAATCCGTCCTTGAATTCTGAGTGGCACTGTCACTTGTTGGTGGGCAGAGGTGCACATAGAGCCAAGCACAGACTCGGGTACATCTGCACAGCAGATCTGTGGGCTGAAGACAGCTTCTAGATACTTGGTTTCTGTTAAATGCCCAGAAATTTTGCATGTAGATAAATAAGCTCTTGTTGAAAAATTGAAAGAACTGGTAACATTGGTCCGAATTCTCATGTGGTCACAGCCTGTGCTCTCCCTTTGCAATGGGCGTGAGTTCTCCAGGCTGCATGTCCTCTGGTGTGGGTGACCCAGGTCACTCCTTACTGACAGTGACTGGCCTCTGTGGGCATTGGAATTTGCCTGTGTTTGAAAGTTCTAATCTCCTTTCTGTCCTACTGCTGCTTGCAAGCATCTTGCATGTCAGATGTCCATCACTGGATCCTCAGGAGCCACACTGGCCCTGATTCAAACACAGTGTTCTCTCTCTCTCTCTCTCTCTCTCTCTCTCTCTCTCTCTCTCTCTTTCTCTCCCCTTTTTCTGTCTTTGTTTTGGATTGTTCTCCCCCTCCCCCACCCCATCCCCACCACAACTTTCCCTAGAGCTGGGGATTGAACCTAGGGCCTCAAGCTTGCTATGCAAGTCCTCTTCCTCTAACCTGTAGCCCTCTTACATTTCTTTTCTTTTTTTGTATTTTTGTTTTTTCGAGGTAGGGTCTCCCTCTAGTCCAAGCTGACCTGGAATTCAGTATGTAGTCTCAGGGTGGCCTTGAACTCATGGTGATCCTCCTACCTCTGCCACCCGAGCTGGGTGTGGTGTGCGCCACCACTCCCTGCTCTCTTCTTACATTTCTTAAAGGCTAAAATTTTAGCGCCTTTTTGGCCTGCCTTTATTGAGATTAAAAATACATACATACATACACATATACATATATATATGTGGAATGCACAGCAGGGGCCATGCTAATCTTCTCCGTATCATTCCAATTTCAATATATGTGCTGCCGAGTGAGCACCTTTATTGAGAAATTTTCTTCCTTCTTCTCCCTCCATTTTCCTTTTTTTTTTGGTAGGTGAGTCCCACTCTGAGCCTAGGTTAGCCTTGAACTCGTGGCAGTCCTTCGCCCTCAGAATCCCAGGTGCTGGAATCACATGTGTGAATCTCCATATCCAGGTCTGCTTGCTTGCTTTTAATTACAGAGATACCTTTGAGCTGAAGGGCACCTTGGACTATCATGACTCAACTCTCCTTTTACAGTGAGGGAACTTGTGGGCAAGGGCCTCTGGCCTTTGGTCATAAGAGAAGCTGGGCTTGGAACTTGGATTTGGGGCTAACAGTGGTTTTACTAGAACCATTTTGATGGTTGAGTTCCAAAATATCTTCCATGAGTGTGGAGCATTAGTGTTCCTGGTGACAGCCGTTGGCATGTTGTTCTGAGTATGCTGGAGAAGAAAACATCTCAGCCTGACTGTAGACTTTAAAAAAGTTCATCTTCCTGTCTGGGAGTGAATTCTGTCCCAGAAAGCAGTTTACCATTTAGGGGGTCTTGGTTGCCAAGGCTTGTCTCATACTTGACACAAAATACTTTCTTTGTACCTAATCGTGTATTTTTTCTTAAATGTATTTGACATTGTATATTCAGCAGCTTTGTGCAGTTTTTTTTTTTTTTTTTAATACCACGGGTACCGAGAGACTTGGCATCTTTTCACATAGTACCTCAGTCTTGGAGAAGATGGTGAGCAGACAGTGAATGGCATGTAAAGAATGTTGCAAGCTTGCCTTGGAAAGCTATTTCAGAATTCACATCAAGTTAGCCTGAGACTGAGTCAGAGGCAAATGGCGGTGTCCTCAGGATGCTGGGTTTGTCGCTGCTGACTTCACTTCTTGCCCGATGTGCCTAAACCACCGTTTGTTATCTTTCTATCAGCCTTTTCGTTTCCCACCATATCTGTTTTTCTCAAGTAACATGGTGTCCCTTGATCAAAATCTTTCATGATTTTATGATCTCTGAATATGGGGTCCTGGCTTTTCTCCTGTGCCTTTCATATTTCTCACTCTCTCCCTCCCTCCACCCCTCCCTTTCTCTCTCCCTCCCTCTTTTCTTCCCTCCCTCCCTCCCTCCTTCTTTTTGCTTTTTTTTTTTTTTCCAGGTAGGGTCTTGCTCTAGCCCAGGCTGACCTGGAATTCACTATGTAGTCTCAGGCTGGCCTTGAACTCACAGGCGATCTTCCTACCTCTGCCTCCCAAGTGCTGGGATTATAGGCACCACGTTTGTGCCTTTCATTTCATTTGCCCTTCTCCTGAAAACATTTCTCCACTTGAGCATTCTGATTCCTATTTTTGCCCTCTATTTTTTCCACACTTAGCTCTCTCCCCTGTAGTCAGACTTCCATTTATTCTAGTCAGGTGTTTCCCAGTTCCACCAGCATGTCCTCTGGAGCCAGAAAACTCCCTCCCTCTAGGGCTCTGCATATAAAGTCAGATACTGAGCTGAAATGTGTCTAAATTTGCATGCTTTGGGATAGCGTAGAGAGGGGATGTTAGTGTGGCCAGAAAAGATGGTTCTGTGAGGGGAAGCTCTGGTTGTAACAACTGCTCACAAGCAGTTTTCAGACATGGATAGACCAGACTTTTAAGTGATTTCACCTTGCTGGGAGCATGGTGGCACATTCCTGTGATGCCAGCACTCAGAAGGTCGAAGCAGAAGGATCATGCGTAGCCGGGCATGGTGGCGCACACCTTTAATCCCAGCACTCTGGGAGGCAGAGGTAGGAGGATTGCCATGAGTTCAAGGCCACCCTGAGACTACATAGTGAATTCCAGGTCAGCCTGGACTAGAGTGAGACCCTACCTCGAAAAACAAAAAAACAAACAAACAAAAAAAAGGATCATGCGTGTGAGACAAGTCTGGGTTGCATAAAAAGACCTTATCTCAGAAAATCAAACAACCCACCTTGCTTCTTGTGCTCTCATGGAGATGACACCCTGTACCTTCTTCCTGCTGCCTGGTGTGTGACAGTCCTGGAACATGTTCTGAGCCTGCTGGAGAAGAAAACATCTCAGCCTGTGTGTGTAGGTGTGATGAGTGTGTGCTGATGCCCATGCCCTGTGTGTGTGCATGGGGAGGCAGAGAAGGAGGTCACTATCCTCCTCTGGTGATCATCCACCTTATTTCCTTGAGAAAGGCTCTCATTGAACCTGGAGCTCAGTGAGCCCCAATAATCCTCCTGTCACTCACTGTCCCCCAGTGCTGGGTTTATAGGCATGCATAGCCACCACTTGAATTCATTCATTCTTTATTTTTAGCACAGATGCTGGGGATTGAACTTGGGTCCTCATGCATGATCCATCTTACCAGTCTAACTGAGCTTTTTTTTCTTAAATATTTTTACTTATTTATTTTCAAGCAGAGAGAGAGAGAGAGAGAGAGAGAGAGAGAGAGAGAGAGAGAGAGAGAGAGAGAGGAGAGAGAGAGAGAGAGAGAGAGAGAGAGACAGAGAATGGGCATGCCAGGACCTCTTGCCACTTTCTACAAACAAATTCCAGATGCATGTGTGCTACTTTGTGCATCTGGCTTTTGTGGGTACTGGGGCATTGAACCCAGGCCATCAGTCTTTGCAAGCAAACATCTTTAACTGCTGAGCCATCTCTCCAGCCCTGGAAACAGTATTTTAAAGGACTATAGTGCTGTTTCTAAAGAGGTCAAAAGACTATGCATGAAAGAATTTTATATATCAATTTAGCAAAAAAACCTTTTTTTTTTTACTCTGTCCCCACTGTAAACATTCAGAAAATTATGAAATTATTGCTTAGTTGTACTTTTTGGCATGTTAAGATCTCCCCCCCTCCCCTCTCCTTCCTGTTCGCTCTTTTATGTGGACTGTGTAGATTGTATGAGCACCAGGACCGTCACGAACAATCCATGATACTGTATTTCACTTGTGTTAGAGAGTTTTTAAAGTTTTCTTTAGATATGTTCCATCAACAAATGTCATCCTTGCCCTAGGCATTAAATGAACAGATAACCTAGTTTGGAAGTTTGCGTGTTATTAGGCTTGAATCTGTAGGACACACATAAACTGGCTTGTGGTATTAGATGTGCCATGTGGGTGATTTCAGGTTCCAGTGGCAGTAATAATTTTTGCATTTCCTGATTCTTGTGTTTAAATTTGCAGTCTCAACATTGCATCACCATAGGTTTTCACATTTAATGAATATTTATGTTAAGCTGAGTTCTATACGAGTGTGGTGGTTTCTGACTTGATTATAGTTTGCTGCACGCTGTGGCCAGGAGTGCCCTGCAGACAACAGAGTTGGCACATGTCTTAGCATGCCAAGCCCAGCGGATGTGGTTAGGGACCATGGTAAGTGGTGCCTTGGTTACCATGCCAACCTTAGTTTTTGGAAGGGGGGGACTTTAAAACAGCCATGGTATGGGGGCAGAATGGTTTTGGATATTCCATGTAAAATAATTCCCTGTAGGTGCGCCTTCAAAAGAGTTGTTGTAGAAAGCTCTAGGATTCTTATTGTATATTGGATAGCATTAGTTAATTGTACTTTTGCAAGCCTGGGGACGTTGTATGGTGAGATTTCTATGTGCATATGTCGTTTTTACATGTTGAAGAGGGCATGGGGAGTCACTTGTCTCTAGATACAACCCCATTCCTCCTACCCACCATCGCCAACCCTTGTCCTCTGATAACACTAATGTAGTTAATTGGGGAGGAAGGGATGGAACAGGAGAAAGGATGGGGTAGGAACTCACAGCTATCTTTTTACCTCTGCCTCCCAAGTGCTGGGATGAAAGGTATGTGCCTCCATGCCTGACAGGTTGTTTTTTTTAAAATATGTATGTATATGAGAGAGAAAGAAAGAAAGAAATATGAATATATGAATAGGTACACCAGGGCCTCTAGCCACTACAAATGAACTCCAGATGCATGGGCCACTTTGTGCAGCTGGCCTCTGTGGGCACTGGGGAATCAAAATCTTTAGACTCTGGAGGCAAACGCCTTAACCACTGAGTCATCTCTCCAGATCCTAGAGTTTGTTGGGCTTTTCCTAGCATGTTTAAGCTCTGCAGTGCACAGTGATTCTGAGTTTCTGGTGTTGGGAGAGGCAGCCAGACTGCCTGGGTTTATATCCCAACACCTACCTCTGGAGTTTCTCTTCACCCCAGATAATGGGTAATGACTGACCAAAGAAACCATTTTAAGTCGAGTTTGGGATTGGGATCACTTATGGGAGCATGGGCTTCAGCACTGACCAAGAGTCCCCTCCCCCAGCAATTGCAAGCTGCCTGTGTATCCTTGGTGAGGGCCAAGGCATGTCTCACAAGCCTCATGACCCCACCCATGAGGGAATGTTGGGTTTAATCTTGTGAGGGACTCATGCAGATAATCACAACTGCTGCCTGTCAGGTTCTGAGAACAGAGTTCCGCAACATGTGCAGAGTGGGATTTGCCTCTCTGAATCTCGGTTCCTTCATGTGTACCATGGAGATAAATCCCCCCAAGATTTGTTTCAGGGATTACATGAGTTACTAAAGGAATGCATTGTGTATTGAACCAGGGTGAGGATGAAAATACCATACATAATTTCATGATGCTCCCCATGTGTACCTGACCTGTGCTGTGGTTCCTAAATGGTTGGATGCTTTTATCCTAAAGTTCATCAAGGTCAAAAGATACTAGTTATTGAAAAGTGATTAGACCATGGGATATTTTATTTTAGTTTATTATTTTTTATAGTATTGGGGACTGAATAGTACCTTACACATGCTAGGCATGTGAGCTATATTCACAGCCCTTTTCCTATTTTTATTTTGAGCCAGGCATTCCATAAGTTGTCCGGGCTGGTCTTAAACTCATTCTGTAGCCAGTCAGGCTTTGAACTTTCTATCCTCCTATCTCAGCTTTTTGAGTAGCTTCAATTATAGTACTGTGCCACCAGACCTATCTTGTCTTTTTTTTTTGAGGTAGGGTCTCGCTCTAGTCCAGGCTGACCTGGAATTCACTATGTAGTCTCAGTCTCAGGGTGGCCTTGAACTCACGGCAATCCTACCTCTGCCTCCCGAGTGCTGGGATTAAAGGCGTGTGTCACCAGCCCAGCTCAGACCTGTCTTTTCTTTTTAAAACACTCTCAGAGCTGTTCTACTTCTCTTGTTCCCTCGTGGGAGGGAGGTTTAGGCTCTCCAGGGTAGCTTTGAATCACTCTGTCCAGGGTGTTTGTTGCCCCAACTCCCAGTCCCTTCTCAGCTCTGTGTCTTCAGTGGGGAACTTTTCTGGGGCTTTGTCAGCTCTCCAGCTCTGTCACTTGGGCTTGTGTGAACGAACAGACCATATGGAAGCACACACATACTCTGCATGCTCAGCTGAATAGGAAGTGTGCATCTTATGTGTTCCTGAGTCTGCTTGCCTGTTGGGTCAGGACTGCTATGAAGGAAACCAGGATATTTTGTTGTGCCTCTAGATTCAGTCAGAGCACGTGGAGTGCTGTGGTCCACTAAGGATTCACTCTGGGGGCCTAATTATGTGGCAAGCACAAATGACTTCAATGCTTGGTTTAATCCAGCATGCCATTTTGCCAAAGCAAGTACTTTATTAAGTCTTAACCTTCCAAATCAGACACATTGACTTCTAAAAATGGAAATGATTGGAGTGCATTGTGGCTGTTTTTAATCCCATCCTCCCCTTCCTGTCCAGCCCTCCTTCAAGATGAAGTTATGGATTCCTCTCCTTGAATGGAGGTGCTTTCTATTGCTGTCTACCTCCTCTCACATTCCTGAAACCAGGTGATGGAAAGATGGCCCTTCTGAGAAGGGGTGTGTACATGCTCGGTGAGTCTCATGCAGCTCAGGCTGACCTCAAACTTGCTATGTAGCTGAGGATGACCTTGAACTCTTGATCCTCCTGCCTCCACTCCCAACTGCTGGCTTATATCTTTCATCTTCAAGGCTGAAGGAAGGGTTTGCTATCCTGGTAGAACTTTCCTGACTGGGGAGACTTAACTCCTTGGTATTCTGATTTAGAATGTGTACAGGGAAAACTGGTGGGTGACTTCTGTTACTGACCTTGAGTGTGTTTGGAAGGCTTAGTGGTAATTTATATCCTGTGAGTTGAGTGAACAAGCACATGTCTCAGGAGGGCTTTCTGCCTGATATTCTGAAATCTGCCCTCATAGTGTATTGGGTTTAAGGCAACTCAGGGTAAATGCATCTGGGATTAAAGAGTGAGTTTATTCTCTAAACTAGAAAAAAAAAATGTTTCTAAGTAAGCAAGCACCTTCACCTCATTTCACCTCAGAAAGCATTTCTTGGTTAACCTCCTGCTTTTTTTTTTTTTTTTTCATTTGCCCTCTGCATTTAAGTTTAAGCTGACCAGTTGGGATTTATCAGCTTTGAAGTCCTAAGGTGCTGTTTTAATACTTTTCTTTCACATTGCAGGTTTCGAGACTGATTTAACTAGGTTCTAGAGGGAGCTTACTTCACAGCATTCTTAAGAGCTCGGACAATCTTGAAAGAGTTAAACTCTAATTAGCTCATTCCTAAGGTATTTAATGCCCTTATTAAAACTCAACTGCTTGTTCACTTTTTTCTTTAGTGAATCAGATTTCTCGAGGAGCTGAACCCTCTCCTCAGATCACAGGCCCGCATGTTGAAGCTGGCAGTGCTGGAGGCTAGTTCCTATCTGTGTGACAGCATTTTTAATTTCACAGGACCGCCTTTGATGTTCCCAAATATTTATAGGCAGCTTTAGATCATTTCAGTGTGTGCTTTCTTTTTCTCCTCTCTCTCTCTTTCCTTCTCTCCAAACTGGAGCAAAAGTAGTTCTTCATGCAACAGCTTTCCTTTTATCCTTGGTTTATTTTTGTTTCCTTTGCAGAGCTGGTAAAGGCTCTGGCTGCATTCACACACCGGAGCCGGAGGCCAGCCCTTCTCTTCACCACCTCTCTGCCTCATCCTGCCCATGTGAAGTTGCTTAAGGCACTTCTGTTTGTCCCTTGACTTTCTTGTTTGTTCCTTGACCTTGTAGAAACTAAGTTCTTCTGATTTGGCTTGGGAACCTGCTCTCTGGCAACCTGAAAGCTCTCAGACCAGTGTGGAGGCCTGGCTAGTGCGTGTAAAGGATGACCAGGCAGCATGTCCTGCTCTGCCTCCCATGTTGTCCTGGCCTCCAGAAGTCACAGATAGTGTTGTAGCTGGGCTGGAAGTTCAGACAGAACTCCCTTCTGATTGTTGCAAGCTTGCTCCACTTAGCTCTGCTGAACTTCTTGGCTGAAATACTTGAGAATCAAAGCCTTATTCTCATGGAGTAGGAAAAACAAGGTTGCAGTTTACATGTGTTATACTAGTAAGAGAAAGTAACTTTGTACGAATCAAAACAAATGACAGAGCAGAGGACAGGGCTTTGTCCAGCCTGGCCTCAGGTAAACATTCTGCTTGTGAAACAACCCAAGCTTTTGAACTCTTGGTCCTTGTTACTTTCCTGGGACATTTCATGACTTCATTTGTCACTGCTGGCTCTGCCTGCTACTACATGGAAGTTTTGTGGGGCTGAAGGTCACATAGGTGGTTGATGAAATGTTTGAATGAATGAATACTCTGTTAGACACTGTCCTTGGGACTTTACACTTTTTGTGTCCCCAGATCCTCAGGAGAATTCTCAGCTTTGGATTTTTTTTTTTTGGGGGGGGGGGATACAAGCTCTGAGCTCTGAAGTGCAGAGAGGGTTGGTTTAGCACAGCTGATGAATGGAGAAGCTGCCTCACTACAAGGTAGCTTGAGGTAGGTACAGCCAGCCAGTGGTGGTCTGCTGATCTTTTACAGCTTAAAAACTCTTGAGGCCAAACCCTTCTTCCTGTGTGTTGTTTTCTGAGTTCAGAGCTGCAGGCTCTTGGGTACAGGATGAGCAAGACCCTGGAGCCAGATGGGCTGGTGCTTGCATCCCAGCTCTGCCACTGCCATCTGTGTGTCCTTGACCAGGTCACCCAGCCTCTCTGAACTTCTCTGGATTTCCGCTTGTTTCCTCATCAATAGCATGGACCAGTTCAACTGTGCTTCCAAAGAATTAGGAAGGTTAAGTGAAAGAGCACATATGAGGTCTAAAGTAAATATTTAATGTATGTTTGCTAGCACTGGTGACCTGCTGTTGCCGAATTGTCATCCTTAATCATCTTCCTGTGGGAAGACCAGTCAGATGGTTATTAGAAGACAACAGGGAGAGGGGGGAGGCTGGAGAAATGGTTCAGTGGTTAAGGTGCCTGTCTGCAAAGCCTAACAATCCATGTTCAATTCCTCCAGTACCCACGTACAGCCAGATGCACAAAGCGGCACGTGCAGGAGGCCCTGGTGTGCCTATTCTTTGCCTCTCTTCTCTCTCTGCTTGCAAATAAATAAAATATATTTTAAAAAACAATGAGGGGAATGTGGCCAACATAAGGTTTGTTCAAACTTAATGAAAGAAGATGACAGTGTGGCAGCTACAACAATGAGACACGCTGATGTGTAGCAGGGTCCCAGGACAGAGCCACCTAAGAGCTTGTTATATGTTTCTCACAGACGCTGTCCAGTACTCACTCAGTGCCAGGTAGGACATTGGAGCCCACAGATGTGTCCCCTTGTCCAATTTTCCACTTTCCCTCTCAGGGGAATTTGAGCTAAAATGTTTATTGTCACCTGGAGAAAGATTTCCTGGAGTCACTCACTTTCACCTCAAACCCTAAGGTGCCAATTCCAGCCACACTCCAATTGACACTTTATCTCGCATGGCCTTATGCTACCCTTCAACTATTATTTTAATCTTATCTAATTTCCCCTTATTTTTCTGGTCTCTTCTATATGAAGACTTGACAGTTCTTGAGAATGTACTAGCAAGTTGCCAAGGGAGCAGGTGGTGACCGTCTTGTTCCGCACTGCGCCCAGATGGTGTCCGTGCTTCCTTGTGGTCTGCTTCCACCAGGATTTGTTGATAAGATTTTTGCTTTGATTTGTTTTTTCCACCCAGCACTTCATTCGGCATCCATTTCTGGTACTGTAGCTTTTTTCTCTGTAGTCTTTCACTGGCTGTGCTGGAACCTAAGCCCTGTTCTCTGTACCCTCAACTCTTAGCAAACAGTGGAGATGCTTGTGCAGTAGAACTTCTCCCCGCTCACAGTCCTGTTCAGACTAGATGTCAGCATAGTCACACTAGTTCAGTTGATTGATAGCATAGTAGATCCAAAGACACCATGGAAATGCAATTGTTACTGTCTTTGTATACTTACAAACCTAAAGAGTATCTTTCTCTGAAGTAGATTTAAGGTAATTTCTGTTTCTTTTTCCTCTTGAGCTAGGGAACCAGCCAGTGAGAAGTGGGTGTTTTCTAAGTACACTGTGAAGGCCAGGGTCAGTGTGGTGGCACAAACTTTTTCATTCCATCTGGGGTGGGGGGCTGAGGTAGGAGGATCACTGTGAGTTTGAGGCCACCATAGGTTAGAAGGAGACCCTCCCTCAAAAGTCAGTGATGTGCTGTGTGTGGTGGTGCATACCTTTAACAATCCCGACACTGGGGAGGCAGAAGTAGGAGGATCACCGTGAGTTTGAGGCTAGGCTGGGACGATACAGAGTGAGTTCCAGGTCAGTCTGGGCTAGAGTGAGACCCTGCCTCAAAAAACACAAAAGGTTGTTGTTATGTTGGAGCAACAACTTTGAAATAGTGTTGAATGTATATTCTCTTGGAGGGGATTTGTGGTTACCGCTCACAATCATTGTCTGAAAAAAAAAAGAAGTGACAGAGGGTTGGATTAGCATTGGGGTCATGAGGCCTGTCTTATCTGATAAAAGTAGGAACAGAAGCAAAATTCTTTCTAGGGCTGGAGAGAAGGCTTAATGGTAAAAGGCGACTGCTTGCAAAACCTGATGGCCTAGGTTCAATTCCCCAGCACCCATGTAAAGCTAGATACACAAAGAGGTCCATGTGTCTGGAATTTGTTTGCAGTGGCAGGAAGCCCTAATGTAGTGTACCCATTCTCTTTTTCTTTCTCATTTGTGAATTTTTTTTTTTTTTCGAGGTAGGGTCTCGCTCTAGCCCAGGCTGACCTGGAATTCACTATGTAGTCTCAGGGTGGCCTTGAACTCACGGCAATCCTCCTACCTCTGCCTCCCGAGTGCTGGGATTAAAGGGATGCGCCACCACGCCCGGCTGTGAATTTTTTTTTAATATTAAAAAAAAAACCCTCTCTACATTGTCCCTCCTCCAGGCTCAGCTGGAATGCTGGGTGTGCAATTTGTGTTTGCTCAAGAAAGAGGATGCACACTGATAATGTAGTGATAGGACCTGTGCTTTCCATTTCCTTTTTTATTTTTTATGTTTTGAGGTGGGGTCTCATTCTAGCCCAGGCTTACCTGGAACTCGCTGTGTAGTCTCAGGGTGGCCTCGAACTCATGGTAATCCTCCTACCTCTGCCTCCTGAGTGCTGGGGTTAAAGGTGTATGCCACTACACCTGGCTTTTTCCATTATTTTTTAAAATTTAAATTAAAATTTTTATTTTCGGAGCTGGAGAGATGGCTCAATGTTTGCCTGTAAAGCCTAAGGACCCAGGTTTGATTATCTAGTACTCGTGTAAAAGCCAGCTGCACAAGGTGGTACATATGTTTGTAATTGTTTGCTGGGGTTAGATGCCTTGGTGTACCATTCTCTCTCTTTCTCTCAATAAAATATTTAAATATTTTTTTACATTTTCAGACATGTATATAAGGTATTTTGATTTTTATTCACCCCCACACCACTCTCTCTGATCCCTCTTCCACTTCCCAAGGTTTTTAAAACCTTGCTTTCCCTGGGTGGAGAGCAAAGATGAAATTGTGTAGTAGAAACCATTGGTCCCCAGTGAGGGTTAGCGTCTCAGTTGGGGCTTCCTGGTGCGCACTGGCTTGAGACACTTTTGTATTTTGAACTACTTTCCAAAGCTCTTCAAGTCTTTCCTGGTCTTAGCACTTTTCTGTCGCCTGTGGGAAATTTTCTGGAGCCAGCAGCTTTGAAGTCTGGACCTTTCCTGAAGGGCCTTGCATAGGGCTATTTACCACCCCTGCCATGGGTGCTTCTTCACAGAAAATCATCAAACCAAAACTTGCCCTTTCAGGCTTAGAATGACTGTGCAAACTGGGTCTGTAAGCCTGTGTTCATCCAGAGAAGGGAGCACCCTTCTTAGCCCATGTGCTTTCATCGTTTACATGACAAATTTGAAGCCTGATGGGTAGGGTAGCTGGGAGCCTCAATTTGTCCATTGGGCTTTAGATCTGAAAGACGTTAAGAAAAAAAAGAAAGCCTAACAGCTCTCTCCTTGAGGACTGCCCTCTCGGCCTTTTCCTTGTGGTCTACCTTGTTCCTGTGTTGCCCACAAACTGCAGCCAGGATGCTTCAAGGTGTGTGTGGCCTTGCTCTGCTGTTCCGAGTTCCAGCTCTACTGACCTCTTTCTTGGAGAGGGTTGGTAGACATAGGGCTTACTGTTTTTTGAACAATGCTCTCAGAATCATGGCTCTTGATTATCTGCTGGGGTGGACTTCTAGGCCAGTAGGAAGGGCAGGATGTGTCTGTGAGATGGTGATAGTGTACACATATGGGTTGGTTGCCACATGCTGGGCCCAAGAGAGAGGTCAGAGCAGGGGCTGTGCTGGGCCCCCAGCTGGATTCTTAAGGAAAACCTTTGCTTAGGTTCACCCATGATGTTCTGTTGCCTTTGCTGGCTGGGTCCAGGTCCCAGGCTGGCATTCAGTGAGGACTTATCCTAGCTGTGTAAACTTGAAAGTCACCTGTTATGAAATGTGCTCATGGCAGAGTGGGGACAAAGGCCACTGAGGCATGGGAATTTGATAGTCTTACCTGCTTCCTGGTCTGTCACTGAAGTGGGACCTGAGGGGACCCAGCTTCTCTGAGCTTCAGTCCTTATATCTGCAAACTGGGGTGTGTGACCTTGGGTAAGAGTCCTATAGGGAATAGGGGATCTGTAGCAAGGTCTCAGCAGGGTGAGAGACAGAATGGAGAAGCACCTGACTGGGTGGGAGGGGAGGAAAATAGCTTCAGAGAACAGGGATGGATGGTTCTGAACGCCAGGAAGAGGTGACTGACTTCTGTTTTGGAGGCCAGAGGGTCTCACAGCTAGAATACAGATGGATCTATGTGCACGACTGGATTTTTAATGATACAGTCTCTTTCCTTTTGCTTGTTCTCCAGTTTGCACTTGTAACCATCACTGTGCATCAGCCAGGGGATCACTTGAGGGCTGTTCCCCAGTGGTGACTCCTCTCACGAAAACATCCTGGAATGTCAGGGAGTGACAGTCTTTTGACAGCCTTGAATTTACTTTATTAAAGATAAATAAATAACATGCCTTTAGTGTTATTAGTAACAAATTGTTCTTGACTATACACTTGACCATTCACAACACGTTGTGGGAAAATTGCTGTTATGGCATTTGACCTTGGCTAGCACTTTTTTTCTGATATATTCATATAAAATCAAGACTAGAAACTTCTGGGGAACAATTCATCAGCCACCTTTCAAATTCTACCCCTCCCTTTCAGTTTGGCTGTCTATTGACTGCCTGGGTTATAGCAGGGAGCCAGGTCCCTTAGGATTAGGCAATGGAGTGATTGGCTGGTTTGCACATTTTTCTGGTTATTGCTGGTCCTTACTGTGGTTTCTCCCAAATGAATGAGGAATATATTTTTCTAAAATCCAGCCAGTGAGCCAAATGAGCCACACTGGGATAAACTGTTTGTTTACAAATTATGTAAGAGAAGGGCCCAGCCATTAAATTTTTTTCTGAGCCAGAATTCCTACCCCTCTTCAAAGTTGTAATCAAACTAAACAAGCACTTTTTCCACAGGAACACACTCCCTGCCAGGGAAACGGGAGCAGATGCTCCTGGAAGGCCTTCAGCAACTTTGGGGAATGTTTAGAGTAGAAATATGTAACCAAGGTGAAGTTGTTCCAGAAACATTGCTTGCTGTAGCCAGAACCAAAGCACGTGTCAGCTTTTTTATTTAGGGCAAGAGGTGCAGAAAGAACTGGGCCAGTCCAGGCAGAATTTCTTTAGAATTTTGTAATTTTGGGTTTTTGTTTTACCCTGCTTCTCATAGTATCAGCTTTTTGTGACCTTATTTATTTACTTACTTATTCTTTAAAGCTTGATCTCAGTTCTTATCTGTGCTGGATTACAGTTGATCTCTCTTTTAGCTATGCTGGATTGTAGCTAGGGATCTAGAAGAGGGCCCCCCCCCCACTCTATGTCTGATTTTTTGAGGTGGTTCTCGCTTTAGCCCAGGCTGACCCGGAATTTACTATGTAACCTCAGCCTGGCCTCGAACTCATGGCATCCTTCTACCTCTGCCTCCCCAGTGCTGGGATTAAAGGCGTGCACCACTACTTCAGGCTTTAGAAGTCCTTCTCTTAACCTCTGTCATTGGGAAAGATGTTAGGTGTGGCATAAACACTCCAGGGGAGGGAAGTCAAGGTTATCCCAGCAAGGCTGGGAGACTTGGTGCTCCTCATTGCTGGGCACAGACAAAGGCACCGAGGCTCAGGGACACAGTTTTTCAGCTTTTGCTAGTTTGAGTTTTTATTGAGTGGCTTCTTTGTCTTGGGCCAGTGGTGAATTTTCAGGACATCAGGCACGCATGTACTAAGACAGATGTATAATTTCTAAAGCATTGTGTAGATTTCTATGAGGTGTGCCAAGGTGAGCTTTTCTCAAGGCACCTTCCAAAGGACACTAGCTCTGTCGTGAAGTGTATGTCGATTCACTCAGTCCAGCACCTCCAAGGTTCCATTGTGAAAGAATTCCACAGAAGGAGCTTTGAGAAATGCTGCTCATCATAGTTCCCTCTTAGAGAGTTATAGTGCATGACAGTGACTTAGTGACGCCAAGAAATCTTACTGAAGAGAAATTTCTATTCTATTAATCTGGCATCACCCAAATATACTTGACCACAGAACTCCTTTTTCTTTTCTTTTCTTTTCCTTTCTTTTTTTTTTTTTTTTGGTTTTTCGAGGTAGAGTCTCACTCTAGCTCAGGCTGACCTGGAATTCACTGGAGTCTCAGGCTGGCCTCAAACTCACAGCGATTCTCCTACCTCTGCCTCCCGAGTGCTGGGATTAAAGGTGTGTGCCACCATGCCTGGCTAGAACTCCTTTTTCTTTTTTAAAAAGAATTTTATTTATTCATTTTCAAGCAGAGAGAGAGAGAGAGAGAGAGAGAGAGAGAGAGAGAGAGAGAGAGAGGGCACCAGGGCCACCACCCTGTGGGTACGGCCTATGTGGGACCTGGGGAATTGAACCTGGGGCCCTAGGCACTGGAGGCAAGTGCCTCAACTGCTGAGCCATCTCTCCAGCCCGAACTCCTTTTTCTTAATGGACTTGAGGGACTGGGGGCAGCAGTGTTTTCAGGTACTTATTATAGGCTGGTTTAGGGTCTGTACTTGCTCCACTGGGGTCATGATCAGTTCTACCTTAGAGGTCCTGGGATATAGTCGCCACCCAGCTTGAATTATGGGGACACCTTTCTACTATGATAGGACTATTTCTTTCATTTCAGCTCAGTAGATTTATAGTCTTGGTGAGTGATGGCCTGTAGAGAGTTGTAATATAAAAGAACTAAGAAGCAGTGTCTCAATGAGGAGTTTACTTTTTATTGGGAAGAAAAGAGTTACAAATAAATAATACTGTATAAGAGCATGTTGATAACTCCAAAGTAAGCTCATTCCAGGCTCCAAGTGGCTTGTCCTGTGACATTTTGGGGTAGCAAGAACAGCTTTGATTTTGACTTGATTTAGTAAGCTGTTTTCAAATTGGATGTCATTCATGGTCAGCCTTCTGGCAGGAGATCACTTTGGTTGATACTCAAGTCTTACTCCATGGGTTAAGATCCTGAATTTGGGATGGCTGTGCTTCCCAATTTTTCTCTTAGGCTGTGAGTTTGGCTGCTTGCTTTTGAGAGCCTGCTGGCTAGGAGTTGCTGTGTGCTTCCAGGTTTGTACACCTTCACGAATGCATGAAAGTAGGAACAGTATAAGACATGTTCTCAGCTGTATCAGATAATTCTTTTCCAACTATGTGCTGTATTTCATAGTGTTGACCTGGACTGTTTAAAAAAATTTTAAACTTTTAAATAGGGTTGACCTACCTGATGGTTATCATAAGCTGCTGAACTTCACCTCCCTAGCCTGGGAAATCCAGCTTTTTGCCCCAGCAGCTCTTGCACTAAGAGTGGGGCTCAACTTCCCTTCTGGGTGCCATTCCCCCTCTCTAATATTTAAGAGGCATTCTCTTTTTGCAGAGAGCTGATTTTCGGAAAGTTCTTCCTTGAATAGGGCCAAATTCCTCACGTCCCACTGCTGAATGTATGCGTGTTTTATAGCTGCTGTAGCAAATTACTGCAGAGAGTGGGGCTTAAGCAGCCAGAATTGATTTTCTCACAGTTCTGGATTCTAGAAGTCCAGGTCCAAGGTGATAGATAGAGTTGATCCCCTTCCCCCCCCCCCCCGCCCTCTTACTATGGGTTAGAATCTGGGAGCTGTATTAGCTACTTTTGTTTTTGTGTCACTGTGACCAGAACACCTGGAGCATAACAGCCAGGAAGCATGGGGGGGGGGGAGGCAGTGATACGTCATTCTTCACCTTTCATTCTGCTGTAGCCCCTGGCCCATGGAATGATGCCATCTATATCCATGTGGGTCTTCTAAATCCAATCAAGTTGATAATTAAAACCAACCATCACTGTTTTCACAAGGCCTCTCCTCATAAGGATGTCCAAATTTTCTTCTTATAAGATAGCAGTCATGGGGCTGGAGAGATGTGGCTCAGTGGTTAAGACACTTGCCTGCAAAGCTTAACCATGCAGGTTTGATTCCCTAGTACCCACGCAAAGCCAGATGCACGGTGGTGCACGCATCTGTTTGTTTGCGGTGACAGGAGGGTCTGGTGCTCTTGCTCTCTGTCTCCTATCTGCTTGCAAATAAATAAAAATATATTTTAAAAATATTTTATTTATTCATTTTTCAAGCAGAGAGAGAGAGAGAGAGAGAGAGAGAGAGAGAGAGAGAGAGAGAGAGAACGAGAACCAGGGCCACCACCTTGTGGGTGTGGCTTATGTGGGTCCTGGGGAATTGAACCCAGGGCCTTAGGCACTGGAGGCAAGTGCCTTAACCGCTGAGCCATCTCACCAGCCCAATAAAAATATTTTTAAAGATAGCAGTCATAGTGGCTCAGGACCTGTTCTATCTAACCTTACCATCTCTTTAAAGACCTCATCTGCAAATAGTCATTCTGAATTACTAGGGGAACTTTAACATATCAATTGTTCTAGCTATTTATTTTTGAGAACATATCTCATGTATCTCAGGCTGGCCTTAAACTTACTACATAGCTGGAAATGACCTTGAACTTTTGTCTCCTGTTTCTACCTCTTGGGTTCTGGGATTACAGGCATGTACCACCACACCTGGTTTATGCAGTTCTGGGGATTGAACCCAGTGATTTGTGCATGCTAGGCAAGTCACTGTACCAAGTGAGTCATCCCCAGCCCATCATAATCATGTTTCAAAAATTTATTCGTGGGGTTGGGGATTTAGCTCAGTGGAAGGCCCTGGGTTCGGTCCTCCACCCAAAAAAAAAAAAATTATTTGTGAGGGAGGGAGGGAGGGAGGGAGGACCAAGGCTTCTTGCCGCTGCAAACAAACTCCAGATGCATGCATCACTTTCTGCATCTGGCTTTACTAGGGAATCAAACCCAGGCTGGCAGGCTTGCAAGAAAGTGTCTTAACTGCTGAGCCATGTCTCCAGCCCTTCCACCATACCTTTTTTTTCCCCCCCCCTCCTAACTAGGATCTCGCTTGCCTAGGCTGACCTGGAATTCACTATGTAGTTTCAGGCTGGCCTCAAACTCTTAGTGCTTCTCCTGTCTCTGCCTCCTGAGTGCTGGGATTGAAGGTGTGTACTACCATGCCCAGCCACCATGTCAATTTTTAAAATAAGTTTGAGAGAGAGAAAGGAAGAGAATGGGAGAATGGGGATGCCAGGGCTGCCTGCCACTACAAACAAACTCCAGACTCCACTTTGTGCATCTGGCTTCACAGAGGTAATGAGGAATTGAACCTGGGCCATCAGGCTTTGCAAGCAAGCACCTTTAACCATTGCACCATCTCTCCACTTCCACTGTATCAAATTATTATTGTCATTGTTATTTTTGTTCGAGGTAGGGTCTCACTCTAGCCCAGGCTGACCTAGAATTCACTCTGTAGTCCTCAGCTGGCCTCAACTCACAGTAATCCTCCTATCTCTGTCTCCTGAGTGCTGGGATTAAAGTCGTGAGCCACCTCACCCGGCTTTGCACTGTATCAATTTTTGAGAGACACAACTCAGCCTGTAACAGAGCCATGAAGGCATTCTGGCTTTTCAGGCTTTATAAAGTTTTATTTATTTATTCATCTATTTATTTGAAAGACAGGGACAGACAGAGAGAGTATGGGCCTGCCAGAGCTTCCTGCCACTGGCAAGCCAACTCCAAATGCATGTGCCCCTTTCTGCCTGCATCTGTCTTTATGTGGGTGCTGGGGAATTGAACCTGAGCGAGCGCCTTTAACCACTGCTGAGCCATCCCTTCATCCTCTTCAGGGTTTTGAAGGTTATGATTAAATTGTTCTCTCCTCACCAGACACCCACAGTTCTTTCTGGTATTCTCATAAGAGATGGCTTTGAGGCCCCTCACCATCTTGAGTCAAGGAAGAACAAAGTGGTGCCTGCAATGCTCCAGATAGAATTCACTCTAGGACTTTGCCCCTTCAGAAAGCTTTGGTGATTTCTGACAAAATATAAAAGCTAAAAATAGGCCTGCAAAGTTCCATTCGCAGCTATCATCTTCAATTCTGCCCAATTGTGTGTGACCGTTGACACATGACACAGCCCGTGGGCTCTGCTGCTGCTCTCTGGTTGCGGGCAGCTTTGAGCTCACTGCTGACTGTGACTTGTGACTCAGGCATCTGTGTTTAGAATGAAGCCCTCAAAGCCACATTTACTCCCCACTCTTCTCTTCCTCAGACTTCTTCACCTTTAGGAAACCCAGTGGGGAGACTTATTTCAGAAGATCAAATGATTGTAGAGATTTTTTTTTTCCTTCTTAAGTCTAATTGCTATCTGGAGAGCTTAGAAGTCAGTTACTTGAGCATAACTTATTTTAGATACATAGTTTCATGCTAAGCTGTAGTGTAATTAGATTTGAATTATAAGGGATTCTCTTTTGGGGGTGTTTACTTTTATTACCCTTCTGCACTAGAACTTGAGTGTCAAAAGGCTCTTTGTTCTCGGTATTTCCAGCACTTAGCAGGATGAAGTTCAAAAAAGTTGGTTGAATGACTAAATGAATTCTCTTTTTTAAAGAAAATTATTTATTTGTAAGAAGGGGGGGGTTAGACAGAGAGAAAAGAAAGGAAGAGAGAATATGGGTGTGCCAGGGCCTCTTGATACTGCAAATGAACTCCAGATGCATGTGCCACTTTGTGCATCTGACTTTACATGGGTACTGGGGAACTGAACCTGGGCCAGCAAGCTTTGCAAGCATGTGCCTTTAACTACTGAGCCATCTCCAGCCCCATGAATCCTCTTAATTACTTTGTGTTTATTTAATCAGGGCCATGCTATTGTGTTTTAGAAGCCTCAATGAAGTAGAGATAGCAGCTTGCGGTTGACTGAGGGTGGCCTCAAACTCACAGAGATCCTTCTACCTCATTAAAGGCATACACCACCAGGTCCATCTTTACTTTTCATTTCTTTTGGGGTGGTTGGTGCCAGAGATGGAACCCAGGGTCTTTTATGTGCTAGGTCCTGAGCTACATGCCTCCCTCCCTTGCTATTGAATTACAGAGCTTCCCATGAAGAGCCCCTCAGTGCTATTCACTCTTCTGCTAGCTTGTGGCTTATACATTCTGATTGAGAATTTTGATGGCCCTGCTCCCTGTCTTGCAGTCTCTTTAGGTGGAGTGCAACACTCTGGAGTTCCTTTCTTTGAAGATGCTTTGACCACACAGCCCAGGATTTCCAGTGTAGCCCTTTGAACCCTGGCCCCACACAGCTGTTAGACCCCCTCTGTTCTAGAGGCCCGGCAGCATTAAAAACACCCAACTATTTATAGCAGACTTTTCAGTGTCAGTAAATTATAGGCTGCCCTTGCCAGTGGGATGGGACGAACACTCATCAGCTGCAGCTCTGTGTTTGCCTGGCAGCATCAATCAGGTGGCAGGAGCTGGGTACCACCTGGGTGCTTCTGGGGTCTCACCTGGTACTATACAAGATGCTAGACACCAGGGTGCTTGTGCTCTTGAGAGACTCAAACGGCTGTGTTTTCAGCACTGAAGTCACTGGTGAACTGGGGGTACCCCTTGCAGAGTCCACTTTGGCTGGCTCTGCCAGGTTTGCAAGGGAGTTGAAGGATGCTCATTCTGGATGTGGGTGAACGAGTCTGCAGAGCCATGACTTTCCAGAGCACCTGAAGGCTCCTAGGAAGCCCTGCGTGTCTCTGTCTTCCTCCCCTCTCAGATGCCCCCAAAGAGACCCTACAGCCCACCTGACAGTGCTCTGGGAGGCGCCCCCATTGGGCTGTAGACTTTAAGGAGCTGGCTTTCCTGTGGTCGCTTTGGAGCCCTACAGTTCCTCACACCCTTCAGGAAGGGCTGGAGCCACGCAGGGCCTGTGCTGTTAGCTGGAGTTTCCACTGAAGTGCTAACTGCTGGATCTCCTTGACTCTCCAGCCCACGCAGGTATTTATAACTAGCTGATTGTGTGCCTAGGGGACCGAGGTCCTGCCCTTCTATAGTGTGGTCCAGGCCTGGTGAAGTGTGGACACTTGTGCCTACTCTCCATGAACTGTTCCTCTACCCTTTCCCTGCCAGGCCAGTGGCCCTTTCAGGGTTAACTTCTCTGCTTTTGAAGCAGCTGGCCAGTTTACACTCCTCCCTGGGCTGTACAAAAATACTTCCTTTGAAGTGTTAGGAGAAGCGGTGAAGGATAAAACCTGGTAAAGAATAAAACCTGGAGTGGGGCTCAAATGCCCTTTCCTCCCAGGGAGCTTGCTGTGGAACGAAGCTCCCAGCCTTCACCAGAACCTTCCAGGCAGGGGAGTTTTCCCTCATGTAGTTTACAACTTTGTGTCCCATTGTAGCCGTGTGTGTGTGTGTG
>PVHP010015116.1:0-37944 GCA_004024765.1 Zapus hudsonius
ATTTCAATCAGCTGCTGGTCTTTAAGAAGCTAAATGGTTTTGCTGTGTGTGTACATGTGTGCCTGTGTGTGCACTTGTGTACTATGTTTAACAGGCTTTATTTTTCCGCTCTACTTTCCTCTTATTTCCCATAGCAGTAATTGACCCTCTTCCATATTAAAGACCCCCCAAAGGTAGAAGAAAGCATACACAGCAGTGCTAGAATCATCTTCCATGTGATTATCTATGTGTGGCCTCCAAGGAAGTTACTCTGGAACTTGGTTAGTTTCTGACTTTAATCAGAGCCCTAAAGCCCCTAATCATGCTTCTGAACTTGGTAATGGTAAGTCTTTTCACAAACATCTGGCAAGAAAGCATAGTTAGAGGAAGTGTTTGATGGACAACAGTAGTTATGCCCAGCAGCCCTTGGACAGAAGCCTCTGGAACATGTTGTACTCCAGCTCACAGGAGATATAGCAGGGGCAGTTCATTGGAGAAATGGTCATCTGAGGTCAGAACATGAGGTCAATTTCAGAAGGCCTTAAAATCCTGATACACTGGAGGGATGGATGGTTCCCATCTGTCAGGGAAAAAAAACACTGAGTTTTCTCACTGCAGAAACAGACATTCAAGTAGAGATTTTATGATTAGCATTATAAACTCCATTTGTGAGGGATGGACACTGCAGTGAGTAAGGTGCTGACTATACCCCACATCAGCTCTCTAGCATTAATCATGCTACCCCAGCAGATAGAGGGTCCCAAGATGCCAGTCCCTGAAAGTTCAGATGTTCTCTTTACCATGCCTGCAGGTGGCTGGACTTGACATTCAGACACTAAGTTCTGGTCAGATTTCGCTGGTGGCCAAGCATTGATCTAGGGACTGGAGGCATGGGGTGGGGGAGTCATGGCTCGTGTGCTTCTTCTTGGAGGACCAGCCTGGTGGAGAATGGCTTCCAGGAACACACTGGTATGTCATGGATCTGGTCTAGGTAGGAGAGCTTTAGAAGGCATTCATCTTTCATCTGCAGGGCCGGTACCATTAAACACACTATTGTTTGGATGGGTACTGAGGGCATTAGTGAGAAAGACCTACGCAGGCTGAATGCTTACAGGCATAGAGAAGGAAAGAAGAATATTATCTTTGTGGGATTGTGTAGAAAATGTGTGAAAAAATATATTATATAAATAGAATTGTAGAGGGAATGTTTATACACAATTATTTATCAACTGAGTTCTACTTATACTTTATTGCATATCTTTAAAATCAAGCACAGCTATACATCTAAGGCCCTTGAAATTTTGCTTGGCTGGTTTGGGCAAGTCTGAAAACTGCTCAGCTGGGTTTCTTTAGCAGTATCAAACAATTCAGATAGGCATGTGCAAGATTGTCACATGTTAAGATGTTGAAGAAGACTATGTCCTCAGTCAGTCCCTTACTTCTCAAGTTCCCACTGTCCACAGATACATGTCAGCTGCCCTTCACTGTGACTAAATGATATAATTGTTTATGCTTCAGTTCAGAGATTGTGGACCACAGTCATTCATTCATGCATTTGGCAACATTACTGAATTCCTGCTTTATGCAGCCATAGGTGTAAGTATTGAAAATATGATACATCAGTAAAGAAATATAGATAATAATAACTTTAACCATATTAAAGTAGCATTAATGATATTGCAATAACAGTGATTAAAATAACATAACTTTGTAATGTTTACAATATAACAATATGTTAATAATAACTTTAGAACAAAGGTAATAATTTTGTTGTTTTCTAGCATATTAGAAAGTCAGAAGGCCAGTGTGACAAAAATGGAATTTAGAGGAGTCTGGATGGTTATCATCCAAAAAGCATGAGTTAAGTAAGAATTACTAAAGGAGAAGGTGTGAACGTATCCTTGTCTGAGGGAGCTGTGTCCAGCATGGAGAATGTGAGGACCAGTATGAAGGAGCCCAAGGATCAAAAGAGGAGTGAGGAAGATATCAGAGAGGCCAGAGGGATGGGAAAGGGGACTGATTGGGGATCTAGGACCAGAGGAGGGTCACGATGGCATTTAGATATCATAGTGGTGTTCTGCTGCTGGAGGAGAAGTAGAAGTAGAAGTAGGCAGGGAACAGGATGCAACTGTGGAGCCTGTGTGAGGATAGTCCAACTAGATAATTGGCAGAGAGGTATGGAGGGATGCTGGATGCATGTGCGTTAAAGATAAAGCCAAAGGAATTTCCAGAAGGATTGAATATGGATTACAAAATATGGAGGCTCAGATGATTTAGTGTTTGTCCCTAGAAAAACTAGAGGCATGAAATTGTCTTTAGCTAATGGGAATATCAGCACAATATTTGCTTAATCAATGTACCTAATTTTAGACAATAAAGATTTTGTTTTTGTTTTTGTTTTTTCGAGGTAGGGTCTCACTCTAGCCCAGACTGACCTGGAATTCACTATGTAGTCTCAGGCTGGCCTTGAACTCATGGTGATCCTCCTACCTCTGCCTCCTAAGTGCTGGGATTAAAGGCATGTGCCACCACGCCTGGCTCAACAATAAAGATTAAAAAATAATAAATAGCCTTTAGCTGCTATGATGTCTGTGGGTGCAGGAGAACTGGAAAGAAAATTGAGTTTAGGCCTTAGTGTCGGAGTTAGAGGCCAAAGCTAAAAAAAAAAAAATCTAAATTTTGATGATACAAAATATAGAATTGAACATTGTGAAATTAAAGCAAGACCACCAAGAGAGTATGTCCTGATGGACAATGGAGCCTGAGGGTCCCAAAGAGTGCCAGTATTCGAAACTTGGAAAATGAGAAGGAACCAGCCCAGGAGACTAAACCTGAGCAGAGATTAGCTGCAGGGATTGTAAGAGACTGGGTCTCAAGTGTCAAGGAAATGAGGACTTTCTAGAAGGGATGATGACTCACTTGTGTCAAGCATTTATAGTACCTTGTGTTTAGTAGAGATGAAAACCTAGAACAGATTTTTGGTTTGAGCATCCTGGAGGTCACCAAATCCTTTTCTATGACCCCTGCACACCCTGCTTGCCTCCTCTTCCTATTCAGCTTACAAGAGCTGTTTAGATTATCACATTTTCTTCAGTCTGGCAGACATACTCAAGGGCTGATATGCATGAGTGAGCACCTGTGTATCAGGAGCAATGTTTATAGATTAAATAAGCATTGTTTATAAAATGCAACAGAATGAGTACCCGAAGATGCACTATTACCCTTCCTCCCTTGCATATCTTACATTCTAGGGATAAAAGATGAATATAATCTGTTATAGCTGAAAGAGAATGAGCAATATTATGGGAGCTCTAAGAACAAAAAAAATCTTGTCACTAGAGATCAAAGTTGAGTCTGTAACTGATGGGGCTTGTGAGTTTTCTCTTAAAGGAGGAGTGGGATTTGGAATTAAGTAAGTAGGTTGGGTGGAACAAAGAATGTTTGACTTAAAGAGCCAAGGCATGTGGGTGGGAGGCCAGAAAGGTAGCACTGAGCCAGAGGTAGGGTCTAAGGAGGAGAAAAAGCAGTGGTGGATGAGGGTAGAATTTTGGCCAGGTACCTGATGAGAGCCTTGTGAGGCTGATTCTGTTACTCATCATGGAAGGGTTTGAGCCCTGAGGAGATACAGTAAAAGCTTTAGAAACTCTTGGATGGTGTGAGCAGAACCATCCAGCAAAGAGATGATGGTAGCTTAAATCAGAACAGAGGCAGCAAGAGTAAGAAGAAGGGACAGATGAAGGACACTGTGGGGGACAAGGGGGCACAGAACTCGAGAGCACAAGGTTGTGGTGTGGGACGGGGCCCTGCTGAAAACCACACAAACCTGAGTGCAGCATCTTGGCCTCAGTTTATCACCCCTCCCCCCCATGTGTTCAAGCTTCACCTTGTTAATGACATGAAGCTTCCTTGTTATTGGAGCTCTGTGATTAACACAGTTTCTGGATTAAAGAAACAAAAGAATGCTGTACACCACAGACTCTCCAGGTCCCTGCCCACTTTAACAAGGCAAAGGTGAAGCCTGAGAGCTGGTTCCTCCGGGTCCTGCACTCTCAGATCTGCTCACATCCACAGCAACCTCATCAGAAAGTGATGGGCAAAGCTACTCTTGACACCCAGAGAGGACAATACCCAGAGCGTCCCCAGCAGCAACCAGATGGAGCCCTCCACTCTGCCTCCACAAAGCTTAACCCAGACAGCCTGCCAGCTCGTTTTCCCTAGAAAACCTGCCCGGGGAGTATGGACTCCTGGGTTGTCTCAGTTCCCAGCTGCCCGGATAGCCTGGGACACGGTGGTGGCCAATAAGGGGATCATCACAGATTTCTGGAGGTTGGAACCCCAGCATAGTGGGGGAAGGGTCTGGCCTGCAGCCAGCCCAGCATCTCTATTCATATGGCAGCTCAGGGGAAGAGTCTCTGGCAGGCAGGCAGGCAGGCAGGCAGGCAAGACTGGCTTCCTCCTGAACCTACCCATAAAAGGAAAAAGTGCTGCTATCTGGACGGCATTGGGTAGGATGGCTGATAATAATTTTTTTTTTTTCAGTGTGGATTTTTCCTCCTTTTTGCAAGGATGTGTGTGTGCATGTGTGCGCGGGTGTGCCCGTTTTCACACAGTTTGAAGTCTGTATGTGCTAACAGATGGATCCAGCCTCATCTTTTATCTGGTGTTACAGAAGATAAAACTGAAACTGGGTGACATGCTGCCTCTTCGATTTAAGGGAGAAAAAAATAAAATAAAAAAGCTCTTCAAGGGAAGTCCTTATGCTACAAAAGAGTGGTCCAAAATCACAGTCTGGCTCTGCTTGAACCATTGCAATGGCTTTTCTCCTCCCTGACTTCTCCAAAATATATGATCTCTTGTCAGAAGTAGGCCAGGCTTGAAGGCATTCATGAATTATATATCAAGAGACATCATTACCAGGAGGCTTGAACAAATGCCCCACGGTTTGAATTTTATACATTCTTTTTTTTCCTCCAGTGGCAGCAATTTCTGCCATTGCATTCTGCCTGAGACAGACTGAGAAGTGTTTTACAAAATGCACAATGAGTGGTATGCTAATAAAGGTGACTGGGCAATGGTTGAGAGCCATTCTGAAAGAAGTCATTATCCCCCCACATACTGCCTGCACTCCAGGTAGGTACTTAGGCTGGGTGTTCTGCCCTGGTCTGGTCTTATTTCCACAGGAGTCAAAGACATCCAGAATGAGAAATGATTGAGAGAGGGAAGGTGAAATTAGCTGGACATTATATGCTACCCTTTGTGGGAAAGATCCTGTCATCCATTTGAATATCCCATTTGAATATCAAATGTGTTTCTCTACCTATTTATTCACTAAGATTTTAAAAAAGGGCTTTGTGAAAATCCTCCTTTCATCTGAAACTGGAAACACTCCCTGAGTAAATAGGAAAGGGGGGGGGGTCTTGGTGTTTTGCCTTCTTACTGCTGTGTATGCACCTGAAAGTTAACCCAGAACAATAGTGGTCCCAAGACGTAGATAGCACTTTTAGTCCACGCTTCTTAAACAGTGGGTCACATATGGGGTAGCCTAACAATTTGACCACAGTAAGAGGTTTTTGAATACGTGACAACCAAAAATCAATTCAACATCAACTGGGTAATGAATCCAAGGTGTTTCTCGAAGCACTGACACATGTCATCTTGCTTGACTGCACTGCAGTCTTGGTTCGGAACACACAACACGTGCACCTTGCACTCACATGAAGTCATGCCAAGCATCTCCAACAAACGTGGCCTGAAACACCTCACACCTTGGCTCAGATTTAAGACTATTGTATGTTATGAATTGTGGTGTTTTACTGCACCTGCACCTTTTCTGTCCTTCTAGAAACACAATGGTTTAATTGCAGAAAACAAAGACTTCTAGTGTCTTCTATCCTATTTCTCAGATGTGAGTATAAAACCAACATATTTAGATTGGATTATTAGATCAATAAGCACTTTATCTCGGTATGCACATTTGCTTTAATAATAAATGCTCAAAATTATGTGTAAGTAAAGAACTGCTTTAATATAAACATCACATGATTTATTTTTAGTAAATATTTGATTTGTATATTAGCTTTATATACTTTTTTCCCGGAGTTCTGTAAAACTTCCTTGGACTGAAAGAGGGTAAGAACAGGAAAGTTTAGGGAGACCTGCTTTAGACTGTAAATGACACAGCTGATGAGGTCGTCTTCTCCAGCCACCAGTCTTCTTCTATTGTATTTCCATTGAATTTTCTTTTGTTTTTTTTTTTAAATATTACGGTGATGCATTTTAGTATCCTTTAAAAAATATTTTATTTATTTATATTTATTTGAGAGGGAATATGTGTGAGAGAGAAAAAGGCAGAGAGGGGAGAGAGAGAGAGAGAGAGAGAGAGAGAGAGAGAGAGAGAGAGAGAGAGAGAGAATGGTTATACCAGGGCCTCTAGCCCCTGCAAATGAACTCCAGATACATGTGCCACCTTGTGCATCTGGCTTTACATGGGCACTGGGGAATCCAACTCAGGTCCTTCTGCTTTGCAATCAAATGTTCTAACCGCTAAGCCATCTTTCTAGCCCCCAATGCATTTTCTTGATGCTGTGAAGTTCTGAGTTTCCATTTGGGTTGTCTTGAGAAGAGCCAGATATAGGTCGTTATGTGGGCTTCTTATTTAAAGACAAATCTTTAATGATATTTCATCAATCGCCTCACTTTATTCTCGTAACAGTCTTGGGATATGGAAGCTATGTGATGTGTCCCCCATTCTAGAGCTGAAGCAACATCATTGTGTCCTGTGGAATAACAGGTCAACCCCTGTGCTGAGCGTGTGGGACCTCTTGGAAGGGTCTGCCAAGCGCTTATGGTCTTTTCAGTCCAGGCCTTTCTCACACATCATCTTACACTCTGCCACACTTGGTGAGGAGTTTCGTCACTTTTGTCCATTTTAAAGCTCTGTGCCTCTGGCTTAACATCTTTCTCACGTTCCTGCTTGTCCTCATGTCCTCCATCAGCCGGACGAAGTGCCATGTGTATTCCAGTCTCAGCTCAAACACTAGCCCCCCCCCCAGAAGTCCAAGGTGTAGGTGGAGTTCTGTGCCCAACACTGTTGCTTCGCCTTAGCTGTTTCCCTTGAAGAAGCTGCTACACTGTAACTGTTGTGTCGTTTTCCCAAACACGGTGAGGGGCTAGGAGGTGGCTTAGTCAGTAAAGCACTTGTGTGCAGGTTCAGATCCCCAGCACCCAGGTAAATGCTGAGCACACACCATAGTGCAGGCTGTAATCCCAGCACTTGGGAGGCAGAGACAGGTTGATTCCCAGATCAAGTTGGCTGGCTAATCTAGATGAATTGGTGAGCTCTGAGTTTGAGAGACCCTGTCTCAACAAATAAGGTGGTGAGCAATCAAGGGAGACACCGGATGTTGGTCTCTGACTTCCACATGTGCACATGTGTACACATGCACACAAACACATACACACACACACACAATCAAAAAAAAAAAAAGCAAAGGATGAGGTATCATGCTTTATTCTCAGAATCTCCTAGGAAGAAATAGAAGCTAGAAAGAAATTACAGATGAGTCTCAGTAATGTTTGTCCTTCCCTTGCCTTCTGTCTGGGTGCATCCCAGATAAGGACTCCACTCACCCAGTGGGTCTCCAGACTGTCCTGTATGTAGTTCATGCGAATAGGTACACCCAGACCCTAAGGTGAGGTCAGGGCTCATGGCTATGGCCCTCACAACCACACTCAGCCAATGTCCTTAAGGAGGTGATTTCCAGAGCCTGTGGCTTCTGGTCTGACCCTGAGCAAGCAGGTCACTCTGAAGAGTGAACACAGAATTCAGTTAATGCTGAATTGACTGGCTATATGATTTCACATTTGCCCAACTTTTCTGAGCCTTTATAATTCCTTCAGTAAAAGGAGACCAAGAGATGCTAAGAGATTAGTTTGCATAAATATCTTCCATGATTAGGATGGAAAAATTCAAGCTTGTAGTCCAGTAAATGAGGGATTATTAATGACACATCAGAGTGACTCCCCCCAACCTTTTTGTGCTAGTCAGTTCAGGATGCTGTACCGGAGCGCACAGCCCAGTGGCTTAAGCAGTAGAAATGTATTTCTCACAGTTCTTGAGTTGGGAAGTCTAAGTCAGGGTGCCAGTAGGTCTGATGTCTGGAGAGGGTCTGTTTCCTGGTGTGCCAATTGCTGTTTTCTAATTATATGCTTAGGTGGCAGAAGTGGGGGAGCCTGCCCTCTGGAGTCCTCATAAGGGTTATTTCCCATTCATAGAGCTCCCTCCACCCTGGTTCTTTCTAAGGCCTCACCTCTACATACCATCAAATTAGGGAATTGGGCTTCAACACACAGATCTGAGGGTCCCTAACAATTGTTTTATTGTTGCTTTAGATATTACAACTTTAAAATGAAAAGAGTTATTTAGGCCTGAGAGTTATTAGGATCAAGAAATTTATTTGTTGTTTGGCCAAGCATATGGTTACTTCTCTAAGCCTGGGTATGATCAGACCCACCTTGCTGGGGTGTAGACTTGAGCAATGCATGAGAGCCAAGGGCTGGGTGGGGTAACAGCCTAAGGACAGAGCTGGCTTTTAGGTATGATGTCTGGGAACTTCTTCCAACCCACAGTGGCCCCGGGTCCTATCTGGATTATAACCAGCTGAGTTCTGAGCCTCGGGCCAACCTTCCAGAGGGAGTATAGAGAACTCAAAAGCCATTCTCTCTGATAGGCATGAGAAAGGTGCCATCAGTCCTGAAGATCTGACTTCTACCCCTTATTCCCCATATGCACTTACCAGCCATGGGCCTCATCCATAAATGAAGGGCGGTCAGCAGCTCTCACTCAGGTCTGGCATTCAGGAAGTCTAATTTACAGCTGGGCGTGCTGTCATTCATGGGCCAGGAAGGGCAAAATTATCTTCATTACTCTGTTTGCAGTTCTGGTGCCTGCGAAGCCACTGGGTCTGCCACATATAGAATTAGCTCTGAGCCTTTGGGCTTTTAATTAAAGGGCTTTGTGAGTCAGAAGGTTTATAGTTGGCTCACATCTTCAGGGAGACACAGAGGGAGGTCCCAGCACTGTCATCTATCCCTTTAGAGATCAGCTGCCTCTCCCAGGGTGAGAAGGTGGATCTGGAGTCTCCTGGGTCTTCCGGGAAAGGCTCTGCACAGGGGCCCTGGGGGCTCTGAGTCCTCTGTAGGCAGGTCTCCTGCAAGGGCTCTTTCCTTGAGAGAGCCTGACTTGGGCCAGCCCCGTGGGATTCTTTTGCGGTTCCTGGTTCTCACCACAGCTTGTTAGTGTTTCTTAACCCAACGCTGTTTCCACTTTGGGTGGTTTGTGCTAAATGCATTTTCAATCCTCAGTGGTACAGGGAATGAAGGAATTGTCTAAAAAAAAGAGAAAGTGGTTTTGAATGTGTCGAAAGCAAGGCTGCCTGCGGTGTGTCTCTACCAGCTGCTTTCCCAGAGGAGCGGTGGAATACCTCACCTTTCCAGATATTTCAACTCATGTTAGAAAGAGACTTAAATAAAATGGCTTTTCTGACGACAGCTGCCAGAGCCACACAGTAGTGGTTATTTATCTAAGCCGAGTGTTTGAGGCTGGAACTCTACACCAATCCTTTATTGCACCTTCTAGAGGAGATGGGGTCACACTCACCAGAGTCCTCTGCCTGGTGTCACTGTGGGAGGTGTGCACACCCTGAACTGTTGTCAAGTGTGCGCCATTATTTAACTAAACCCATTAGCTTTTCCTGTAAGCCTCTGTTAGAACCTGTGTTGGGCCTGGCACTGAGTTAAGGCACAAACTCTGTCTCACACCAGTAATGGCATCTGTATCATACAGTACAGAGTTCTGCCCCATTGACCAACCTTCCGGAGCTTCTTACGTCCTTCCTTTCATTCCCTTTGGTGTGTGCAAGGAATTTGACTGTGCTTCTGAGCCTGAAATATTCACATCAGGAAATCTCAGGCTCAGCACTGCTAACATTTTGAAAAAAATATACCCTCTTTGTTTTGGCAGGTTCTCCTGAGCATTGTGGGATATTGAGCAGATCTCCAGCCCACAGCACCTTACCTAGTTCAGTTGTGATGCCCAAAAATATCTGCACACATTGCCAAATGTCTCATCAATGTTTATAGTTTTCAAAGCGCCCTTCTGTCTTTTTCAGAAAGAAAGCACACATGTTCTGATCAGAAGGAAACTTGCCCCATTCAGAGTTGGAAACAGTTACAGCTACAATTTAAATATCCCATCTCATGGATCCACTCAGGGGTGTGGGGGTCAATGCTTAATAATTGATTCTCTGAAATAAACTAAAAAATTGATTAGGACACATGTCAATTTCCATGGTGTAAGCCCTCCCATCATGGCAGGTTTCATGCCTGACCTCACTGAATGTGAACTGGGGAGGAGATCATTATGCTGGCTCTGGCGAGCTGGTACTAGGGTTTCAGGGTGCCACTGGATTCCTGTGGGCTGCTATTCACACAGTGACCAGCACTGTGCTCTGGTTGTCTTCTGGGCCTTGATCTTCTATCCCAAAGCAGCTAGCTACCCAGTACCCAGTACTTACTGCGATGCACTGTAGAGGAAGCATTAGTCTGGAGTGTGTGTGTGTGTGTGTGTGTGTGTGTGTGTGTGTGTGTGTACCAGAGCATCTTGCTGCTATAGGAATGAACAACAGATGCTTGCACCACTTTTTTGCATCAGTTTAGGCGACCAGGTTGGGACTTGAACCCAGGCTGACAGGCTTTAACTACTAAGCCATCTTCCCGCTCTAGCTCCTCTATAGTTATCTGAAGCCCTTATCTCTCAAGTGACAACTTCTCTCTAGTCTTTCAACTTAGGACGTTGTAGCAGTGGAGCAGCTCTGGTCTTAGAACAGATGTGTTGGTGTGCTCATCATGGTGAAGGATCTCTTGGGCAGAATGAACTTGTGGACAGGGAATGGGTGCCACTGCTCAGTCTCCATCCTGTGGAGTGCCAGATCTTGGAGGTGATCATTGAGCTGTTGGGTTTTTCACTCTGGAACCCAGCAGAGAGTTTTGGCTACAGGCTGTGATGACTGTGAGCCTCAGTTTCCCACCTGTGAGAGGAGAGTTATAACCACTTCCACTGTGGCAGAGCAAAAGGACAGTCAGGCCTGAACCTCAGATGCCTGCTTACACCCATCTCCCCTTGGTGAGATTTGTCTGACAGTGGAAGCTTACTGACCCTGAGTACCTAGCTTCCCTGAGCTGTTTGACCTTGGCCTTGGTTCAGTGCCACATACTTCTGGTCATCTTCTCCGTGTGTTCATCCTGGGAGAGTCTGGGACTGAAGACTCACAGCTAGTCATCCAGAAGTCTATGGTCTCCTTCCTTCTTTGATATCACCTTGCTGTGCAGTACCTCACTATGACTGGATCATCCGTAGCTCCAATGAAGACCTGAGAGTGATGGGCAAATGGATTTTTAAACTGAAGGTCCTCAAGAGGTCTAAATAGAGAAGATACATTGTTAGATGTCTGTCTTAGAAAATTCTTTCTTTGCCACAGCCCGGGCAGAATAAAACTGGGTATGAGCTTGGTGCAACAGTCCAGTCAAAAAGTGACGAAGCATAGGGATTGAGGGCTATATTTTATGTGAGTAGTAGTCAGTCATGGGGGGGGGGCAATGTCTCTGGAAATTCCCCCCCTACGGCTCTTTATCCCCCCCCTTCTGCAAAGTTCCTTGAGCCATGGTAGGTGAGTCTTAAGTCTGCTTTAGTGTTGAGCATGGATCATACCAGCAATCCACTGAGCAGGGCCCACAGTGGAATGTGGGCATGGTGGAGGGAAACAGAGGTACCAACAGTATGTGCCTTGTGCGTACAGATTTTTTTTTACTTAATTTAAAAAAATGGAAAAAAAGAATTAAATAAGCATGATGCTTGACAAGCCTAAACACACACACACACACACACACACACACACACACACACACACACAAGTGATGAAGCAGCATGTTGGTGTTACATGCTGAGTGACAGGTTGGTGCCAGGGGAGTTCAGAAGGGAGAGAGGTCAGTGTGAGCTGCAGTATTGGGTTTCAGATAAAACTTATTTGAGGAAGTAACTGCTATGGTCACTCAAGGATGGCAGAAAGGGCAAAGGGAAAATCTAAGCTCCTCAGTCAGATTCTAGAGAACATGAAACTGGTCAGTCACCTTGGGCTTAAGCTGAAAGTTTAGTAGTGGACGGATCTCAGCATGGATTCCTTTATGGAGAGATGGAAACATCTGGTTTAAGAATATGAATTTTGTTAGAGGGTAGTGTGTCTCCCGCAGAAAGTCCATTTGGCTCTCTTCACTTTCTCTGGGGACCTTAGCCTCATCCCTTGTCTTATCTCCCTGCTCCTTCTTTTCTCCCCATAACAGTGAGATCTTGATGTGGAGGGAGCTTCTGGGAACAGCCAAATCCCTTCATGAGCACTGATCACGTGACTTCTGATTTGCCTCACAGCAGGAAGCCCAGGACCCCCAGCAGCTGTGCCATTATCTGGAGCAGAATCCAGAGCTTCTCTGGGAGGCCAGAGGTGACTTGTCTGCACAGAAGACCAGCCGGTTCCCAGCTGTCACAGGTATCTTTGAGACTTCTCACTCCCTTATCAGGAGTGAAAGGAGTAGAATGTCCTGTTTCCTGGGAGCCTGTTTGTGACAGTGTATTTGTCTCTGCTTTCCATGTTGTCCGTGGAGGCGAAGATGCCATTGTCAGAGAGTTCCTACAAAATGAGATTTGAGTTCTTGCAGAAGGTCAGAGAGGACTTTGCTGGGAAATGGGATGGGTTAGGTGCCCTTGCTGTGATGAGCAAACTGAGACTCAGAGTGTCATGGGATGACTCTCTCCGTCAGTATGGATAGGAACTGGCCATTGAAAAATCAAAATCGGGCCACCCTGGGATGTCAGCTTACTCCTGTTGTCTGGGAGCTGGGCATGCTTATAAGTAAAACATCAATTCCCATGTAAAAAATTGAGTGTGACCCTGAATACCTATAACGCCAGACTCGAGTATCACTGGTACTCGTTGGTAAGCCAATCTAGCCAGAAATTGGGACAAGGTCCAGGTTCACTGAGAGACACCACCTCAAAGAACTAAGGCAGAAGAGCAGTAGAGAACATCTAGCATCCTCCTCTGACCTCCCCATGCATGATCATGGGGCAGGCATGTGTGCACACAAATGTTTATATACATGCATGCATACATATACATGTTTATATACATGCATATACAACCATACCACACATACATATACACATACCACAATACTGAGCACACACCACATTAATAAGTCAATTTGAAAAGAAATAATATCCCAGATCTGCTTCTCAGCTTGGCATGTTTGGGCCCTAGCCCAACCCTATGCCATAACCAGGGTCTAAATGAACTCCCTACTAAGCTTCTAAATGGTTTCCCACATCAAAGGTACTGAGGTAGATGGATCTGAGGAGTTCTAAAGTAGATTGTGGGGCTCATGGAGTTTGTTTGTGGGTACATGAGTACTGGAGCTTTCTGCAAAGTGTGCTAGAGCCTGGAGTAAGTTACTGGAACTTCAGCGCCAGATTTCTCTTCTCTCTTCCCCTCTCCTCTTCTCTAATGTCCCCTTCCCTTCCCTCCCCTCCTCTCTTCTCTTCTCCTCTATTCTCTCCACTCCAACTTTCAGATTTTGCTCAGTACAATGCAGCCAGGTGATATTTCCTGCTTCCTTACTTCAATGCAATACTGGGCTCGAGCTTCTGAAAGTATTATTTATATCCGATGGTCTAAGGCAGCTTTCCCCCCATTAATTTAGAACAGTCATTTATTGAAGTTCAAACAGCCACTTTATATGCTAGGTAGCCCTAGTGACCCTGAGTGGAGCTGTCACTCCTAGTGTGGAGACAAGACCACCAAAACTCAAAGAATGTACATTTCCATGAGTTGACAGAGACTCAAGACCCCAGGCTTTTGCCGCTGTTGCACCCCACCCCTCTACAACTCCCAAAAATACTTGATGCACTATGTATGAGGTACCCTCAAGACCTCCCCAGTAGCCACTGAACTGTTCATTGTACTAAAAGTGTCAAATTTGACAAATTAAGCCTTTGGACAGAGCTCTGGGCCTATGAAAATGAGTAAGACCCAGTCCCCCTCCTCTTACAGAATTGCTCATCCAGTGGTTGACATAAAGCATGAACGCAGTGCTAGGGTTCTTTGGAAGAGAAACCTCATTTGATTTTCAAAGTAGCCCAAAGAAACTTGTTGGTTTGTGTCTTCATTTAACCAGAGTTTCATCTGAATATCATAAAATAGTGGCTAAGGATCACACAGTTCAACCAAGACCAAGTTCAGGGTAGACCCAAGTCTCCTGACTCTGCTTTCAATAAACATTTGCTTTACATCAAGCCATCCTTCTATTCTAACTCACATCTCCTGGGGATGGCCAGACACAGAACCCACAGTGCAGACTATGTGTTTCTGCCTTACTGCTACCTCCTGTACAGAGCCAAGGTGGGGTGTCAGATGCTTAAGTTGTACCCCTTACCACTTCCCAAAGGTGACACTCCTGGAACTGCTTCCCTGGGGAGAGAGGAGGAAAGGTAAAAATGTCTGGTGCATGCCATGTAATTGCCATATTACTCAGAGCTGTCAGAAGAGGAAGTCAACTTCCTTGGGCTTCAAATATATGTCTTTCCCTCCTTCCCTGTAGCACTTTAGGTGAAGAACACTATGGGAACTCACTCCTGGGAAAAGGGATTCCACCTGGCAGTTGCTTTAGGGAGTGAGATGAGAGGAGTTTGTGGAAGGTTCCAGCAACCTGAATGGCTGGGTGACAATGATCATAGACCGTCTGGTGAACCTGAGAGTAGAGGTGTTACTGTTACTCTTATTCTGGGGCTTCCCTTCTCAAGCAATGCCTGGGGCTGCCACCTTGAGGAAGGCCCAGATCCTCCTCCATGTAACAGAGCCAAAGGCCCCAGGATCCAAATGTAAGCCTCCCTATTCACCATTAGCACAGGATAGCCAGTCTCAAGTCTCTGAGTTGCTCTCATCTGTATATATGATCCAAGTCATAAGGAAATATCCAGGGAAACACATGCAAGGTGCCCAGCACAATATAGCAGCTGTAAGTGATGATTTTTTGTTTGTTTGTTTGTTTGTTTGTTTGTTCTTGCTATAGCTCATGCTGACCTAGAATTCACTGCATAGTCTCAGGCTGGCCTTGAACTCATAGTGATCCTTGGCTTCTCAAGTGCTCGGATTAAAGGCGTGCACCACCACATCTGGCCAAGTGACTTTTGATGAACAAGAGAGGCGTTATCTCCAGATCAAAGCATACACACCAGGCACAGCCCCTCCACAAGCAGATAAAAAGCCCCTCTATGTATTAGCTCAGGCCCCACCAAAGGGCTGAGGCTGCCCAGAGCTGCCAGGCTTTTCTTGTGCCTCTGCCCATGCCTAGTCTACAAGCCCAGTGATGGCCTGTGATCTGGATGCATTCCAGAAACAGACCCTTTTCAGAGGACGGTTGCATGGCCATCGCTTTCTTGTTAGTATTTTGTTTCACTTGTATTGATGTTGGATTCAAAATAAAAGCAGATGCTTCGTCTTGACCTGCGGTACTGAAGAACATGGGTTTCTTAAGGAGGTTTTAAATGCTGCCTTTCTCCTGGGCTATAACTGCCCACCTCCAGGGGGAGCTGGTGCCTGTTCCAGTGTAGAATTGCGTGATGACCCCAGCAGACACTGGAATTCATATCTCTGCAAGAGATTCATGTCTCCCTCTCTCCAGAGAGATAAACAGGGTCTATTCCCCACACTGCTCATGCTCCAACACCCTTGGCTGGCTTAGATAGGAGAGCCACAGAGCCCTCACGGCTGATCAGCAGAACAACCAGAGTTTCTGTTTCTGAGCTGACCCCACACAAAAGAACCTTCCAGTCCTTCTCAAGCCACACCTAGTCCCACCCTACTGGCCCAAACACATGACTGCGTGGTACTCAAGGCACACAGTCTATATGAGGCTTCTGAACTCAGGGATCTTAGACAATATAGAGAACAGAAGGAGAATGAATTGTCACAAAGGAGTGTTTGTGTGGATTGGAAAGTGGGGAATGGTCCAGGGGAGTGACCACTGCCACGGGGATTACAGCTATATGGCCTGATGTGTCTGCATCAATCCTGGGTTGTGTCTCTTGTCCTGGTCATGTTATTAGTAGGGCTTTTGTTTACTCTCTGAAATATCCAGGTTCTATTGTTAAATTCCAAGGGCATTGTAATTACATGTGACCACATACATGGAAGTGGTTAACAGCTCTGAGTGTAGGTATGCAGGGTGGGTGGTATATGTCAGTGATGTCTTCTACAAGCTCAGAAGTTGGCTGTGGGTTAGCTCATGGGTAAGTTGCTTCACTGTTTCATAGCAGTGGGCTTCAAGGTGAGATCGTGGGCCAGATGCCACATAAGCAGTGGTTCACATCCTTTCTCATAGCCTTTGACCTTTAAGAAATTATTAGCTTATCTCAACTATAAACTAGGAATACTCTTATGGACCTCATAGAGTCTCTATAGTTAGTGATTGCCGTAAAGCATCTGTCTTACTTTCTGACACGTGATAAACTGCCAGCCAATGGCAGGTGCTGTTATTGTCATTATTGTCATTATTCTGGGACTGTTATTGTACAAGCTTTAAACTCTTAGCATCTGTGAAATGGTGAGAGATGACTCCTGCCCTGTGCTATGTCCTATCCCATCAGAGGCTTGAAATGGGAACTGGGCACAGCGGGTGAACACTTGGGGCTTCACCGCTGTACTTTCCCAGAGTTCGTGTCTCAAAATGCCAAAGAATTGGACAATTTTAACAGCATTTTCTTATCACGCACATTTATTCTAGATTAGAGTCTGTTTAAGGGAAGTGGGAATGGGATAGGGGAACAACGCAGCCACCAAGTGACGTGGTCTGTGAGATTTATAGAGCAACATCTAAAGTGGACAGAATCACCAAAAAGTGAAAAAAAGAAATAGCACACATGATAAAGAGAAAATTCTCCCCCCCCCCTCTGATCCCAGTAATGAGATCAGAGGAGGGGGAGGGGAACTCACCACCCAGTCAGGTGCACCTCTGGCCCAGCAGTCAGGACAGGAAAAAAGGAAGAACATGTCCCTGAGTTAGGACTTTTAAAGGTTTGGGGGGGTGGATAATGTGACATGAGGTCACTGTCTGAGGCCACGCCCTATCTACCTGTGGGAGGGGTCTTCCTCCTAACCCCTCTCAGGCTGAAGTTAGACAGCCTGAAGTACCTAGAAGGGAGTGTGATGTTAGCTGTGGGCAGAGAATAGCCTGCCTGCCAGTTCAGCTACTCTGTCCTTTGGGACATGGGAACTGGCTTCTCAAAGCATTACCCACCCTGATGAACCCCCCATTGCAGGCCTCCAGGACCCAGCCACTTCCTTCTCCCATGAGAAAAGTGCTGTAAACACCAAGACTAGAATGGCATTTACTGGTGCTGACTGACCCCAGTGGGCTGTGATCCAAGAGAGACCACGGGATAATTTCCCCATCATACCATGAGTACTTCTCTTCCTCCTTCCCTCCTGAATGAAGCAGCCACTGTTTCTAACGAATCTGCTTTATTCTAGTACTTTCCACTCGTTTGTTTGCCTTTTAGCCATAGTTGCTTTGATAGGGAGTTTTTATAGAGCATTTATGCCAGAGTGCCCAAGTTCACAAGTTGACCCTACCACTTATATACTGACTCCCTTGGACAAGAGACTTGTTAGACATTTGATTTCCCAGATTACTTATGAGTAAATGAAACAAAGATAATGTCACCACTGCTGGGAGGTTTTTTGGGAGTGTCAGCATTGGTTCTCAAAGCTTGACACACAGTAGGTCCATGATACATTAGCTACTGTTGTTGTTTGCTCGGCCCCTTATTGCTTGGCCATCTTGGTGTTGTGGGATTCCTTTGGAGTTCTTAAGACTGGAAACCTCACTGTGCTCTGGGGAACGTGGCACTACAAAGAGGCCACTCCCATGCTGGGGCTTGTATCCTTGAGACAGGAATGTGCGTTCTCACCATCTAGTTCTCCTGGGCTTCTTTTGCACCTGCCCGGTCCTTTGCACCATTGTCTCTCAGAGAAGACATTCCACTGTAGGTATCTGTCCTCAGCCCCTCCTCTAGATGGATGGGGTGGAAATGGTGTAGTGAGAGAATAGCTGGCCTTGATGTCCTCAGGAGATGCTAACTTTAATCTTGGTTCTCTGACCCAGAATAAGTCATTTCGTATCTCTGGATTTCAGCCTCCCCTCTTTTTGGTTACACGTATGTATGTGTGGTGTGTGTATGTGTGTTCATATGTGTGTGGGTGCACGTGTGGGTGCATGTAGAGGTCAGAGAACCACCTCGGGTTGCCACCATGCCTGGCATTTTATGTGGCTACTGGTGGCCAGACTCAGTTTCTCATATTTGCAGGGTAAGTGTTTTACCACTGAGTCACCTCCCCACCCCCCCAGCTTCCCCACGTTTGGACCTCGTTCAAGCTGAGGAAAGGAGCTGATATTGAAAGGTACCTTGCTGGCCACCAGGTGCTATGGGAGGGCAGCCCTCCTGCTTAGGTCCATTTCCTCCAAGCATGGAGGAGGCATGGGAGAGGCCATCCTAGCGTTCACATTCACAGTAACAAAAGCAAGTCAGAGTGGTGGATCTCACCGAGAGGAGGGTTTGATATTTCTTTCCCTCCTTCATCTCTGCCCTCCACCCCCCGTGGACATTTGGGCCTGGGGTAGTTCACACAGTGAACCATCAGCCACCACTTCAAAGAACTTGGACTCCTCTCAAAGATGCACTTACTCTGTGTAGCTCTGTGTTTGTTTGGACGTTGGGGAAGTAATTTACAGAATCTGGGGCAGATCACCGGAAGTCCATTTGCTGTGGGACCTTGAGCCTGCCCTTGTCAGGCTTCTGTGACCATGTCTGGAAGAGGAGGGGGGCTATGGTGATATCCAAATGCTTGTCCATGGACCGCAGCCAAATCGAGGACAGCAAAATTCTCAGAGATTCAAGTTTCTGGTTCCTTCTCTGGGTTAGAGCTCTACATTTTATTAGTGTCCCAACGGACAGCCAGTTTGTCAGAATGTGAGGGTTTACTACTTAGGGGCTCTGTATGCTTTGTTCCTTCCTGATGCCCACCAGAGATCTCTAAAGTAGCATTGCTATTAAAGTATTATTAGGGCTATTACTGGGCGATGGTTCCACTTACCAGGTGATGGGCATGTTTTCTGATGGGCTTTTGGAGGTGGGGAACTTCTGTTGGGAAGTAAGCTGACTGTAAGTATGCAGAGTGGACACCATGGAGAGAAAATGATGGGGCTGAAACTTAGCTGTGGCACTGGGGACACTCAGGGTTCTGGCTCTCTGAGTTTTGTGGTCCCACTGAAGGAACTGAGTCCCACTCATGCCTGCTAAAATGGGCTATCATTGGAAAACGTTTGAGAGGAAAAGAAAGGGGCCTGGACAGGCCCTCCCGGATGGAAGATCACTTCAGGAGCTTCTCCCTTACTGCAGACCTTTTGTGATTTACTGGCCTCTCAGCCTGCTCCAGAAGACGTCTCACCCTCAGACCCTTCCGAAATGCACTGTCTTGCCTGTCTTCACCCAGCTCTGTGTCCTGACTGCACTCTGTGGCAGGAAACAGAATGGGGTGCCAAGCCCGAGTCTGCGGGACCCTCTTCCCCATTTCTACCACATCCTATTTTCCCAAAACATAGTCCCAGCTCCACAGGACTACTCAGAAATCACTTTCTCATCAGGCCAGGGACATTTCCAAGTGGCTGTGTTTTCTCTATCATTTCCTTCCCTCCCCCCCTTCACTTCCTGTTTTTTTTTCTTCCTCTTTCTCCACCCCCACCCCATCTCTCCTGGCATGTCCCTGATGAGAATAGGAACAAAGCCCAGAGGGTTGATAATCATGACTTCCTGCAGTGCCCTCTGGCTGTGGTTACTCAGAGATGGAGCCAGCCCAGTCTTCCTAAGGGCAACAGAGTCCCCAGGTAGCTAGGCAGCAAGCCTTGCCTTTCAGAGCACCCCTCTCCCCAATAAAATAAATAAATAACAGGATTTCTAATTCTCTATGTGCTTAGAACCTTTACAACTTCCAAAAAACTATCGTATGCATTTGTGCAGGAGAATCAATGAACAGACATCTCCTAATATTTGGGTCCAGTCATATCCAGTTCAGATGGACAGAAAGTAGATTTAGGAGTTAGATGTGGGCCGTTTCTTGCCCTGCATTTACTTTCTTTATGACTGTGTAAACTATTCTAGCTGTGCAAAGCTTGGAAAAATAGAGTTCATAGTACCTAACAAAAAATTTTTGAGGACAAATGGAGAAAATCTAGAAGTCACAAGGAATGCTTGGCAGATATGATTCTTTTAGTGAGTATAATCTCGTTTTTCTTCTTTGATTTGGTGTAGGACAGAGGGTTAAAACAGAAGAGGGGCTATTCACATACATGTCAGCCAGAAAAAAATCATTCAGAATTGATACTCATGGGAAAAGAGAGAGAAAGGGAGAGGGAGAAAGAGAGAGAGAGAGAGAGAGAGAGAGAGAGAGAGAGAGAGAGAGCTTTATTTGCTGTCACAAAAACACAGAGCCCACCCACTGCCTTGTTCCTGGTTCACAATATTCCATAACCACATTTTTCTAATGAAAAACAAAGAGGTCATCCCGTCCACATGCGGTGGACTGTTTTAGTAATCTAGTTCCCCCATGGTAAAGCTATAAAAACTACAAAAAACATCAGTCTGGGAAAAAAAATGCTACCTCCGTTTTAAAAAATCTGTTTTGAAAAATAAAAATAAAAGTAAAGATTTCCCCTTCAGGGATAAGGCCACTTATTTGAGAGGTCAGCCTGATCGTCTGGCTGCTTTTGGAAAGCTCTAAAGCCAGAAGATCAGAGTTTAATCTAGACCCCACTCCCAAATTGCTGATCCTTAAAGGAGATTTATTTCCTTTCAAGCCTCAGTTTCCCCAAATGAGTGAATGAATGAATGAATGAATGAATTAAGTAAGATTGTCTCATGGAAGTCCTCCAGCCCTGGTCATCCCTGAGCCTGTGTCTCACTGTGCTCTGTTTAGAAAATATATTGTGACCAGAGAAAGACAGGAAATTGTGTCTCCTAGTAACTGACTTACATTCCCTTTCTACAGGATATTGCTCCCTCAAGGACAGACTCTCAGGGGCCACAGTCCTGACTTGGGGAGCCACTTGTCCTGGCCTCACAGCTGATCCTCTGGTTTTTCCCTCCACCTGGATTGGTGACACAGAACCACTCAAGGCGAATCTCAGGTAATGAGCCCTAGAGTCTGTTACAGCAGATACACAGCGGCAGGTGACATGTTAGTAGGAAGTATCTAATGCGCATGCTTGTAGAATGTTTGAAAGTACCAAGCTTGGTCAGCTGCTCATTCATCTTTAATAGAAGCCGTGCCTCCCTGCACCACATCAAAAGAAAAACAAATAAAGGAAACATGGATAATAATTGACGTACACAAGGAAAGTGATTTTGAAGTAATCCAGGCCTCCTGGCTCCTTAGCTGCATTCTCAATGAAGCTGGGCCATGGTGGGTTTTTGAGGCATTAAAATGTACAACAGCATTCAGCGTAGGGTGGCACAGGGCAAGGAGAAGTGGGAAGTGAGAGAGGGAGGTGTAGTCACGTTCCTCTGCATTATCCTTTTAAAAGGAAGCCCAGGTGAAGTCCCTTTCTGCCCCTGTTGGCTAAGCAAATCTACATAAGCAGAAGGGAAGTCCTTTGTAGCCAGCCAGAGTTGACTTAGGTGTCCTCTTAAGAGTCCCCAGTGGCATCCCATTTGCTGTAACACTTTTTTTGTGTGTGTGGGTTTATGTGTGTGTGGTGTGTGTGCATGCATGTGTGTCTGTGTGTGCACACATGTGCGCGTGCAAGACAGACAGAGAGAGAGAAGCCATCACCAACACCACATACTCAGAAGAGCAAACAGGTATAGGGGGGACAGGGAGAGAAATTTCTTTCCCCTTATAGAGCTTTAGGGTGGGGTCTTGCAACCCTATCCCAGATTTGTTGGCTTCTTGAGTTTCTGGAATTTTCTTCCTGCACTGTCCTCCCAGGAAGAGATGTTCATTAGCTCCCCTGAGCTTCCTTACATCCTGCCCCCGATGAGAGGCCTGCCTTCCTGTGAACATCCTCAGAGACCCACCCAAGATTCCTAAAAAGGTCAAGTTGACAACAAAATTTAACCATCATACTAACCTAGTCTAGATAATCCCTCACAGGTGATTCTTGGTCCAATTAAATTGACAACCAGTGTAAGCCATATCAGTATGTGTTCACATGTGTGTGGGCACACATGTATATGGTCACGTTGCATTGTGTACATGTGTAGGAGGACAGAGGTTGACCTTAGGTGTCTTTCATGATCACTCTCTATTTATTGAAACAGTGTCTGTCACTTGAACCTAGAGCTCACTGATTCAACTAGTGCAGTGACCCACCTTGCCCCCCAGGTCCCTTGTCTACACTTCCAGAGTACTAGGATTAAGGCAGGCCACTGCATAGCATGCATGTGAGTGTTGAGGATCCAGACTTGCAGGGCAAGTAGTTTATCCACTGAACCATCTCCCCAGCCCACTATAAAAATTTGGGGGAGGAGATGGAATTCATGAGGTAGTGTTCCAAGAGCACTTGCGGTGCACAGGCTGCAGTACATCCTTCTAGCACCTCTTCCTGTGCACCAGTGTGTTGGTTCTCCCAAAAGACTCTCCTGCTTCACTTCCCCCAACAGTCATGAACATTTTCTTCCTATGAGGAAGGACATAGCCACATCTACTTGAAACTTCTTCATTAGGTTTTCATCTGATATGGCCTGACATACCTCCCAGTTAATTAAAGATCGGTGGTGATCTAGCTCTCTGAACACAAGCATATGAACACATCTCCCTTAAGCAGCCCCAGGACTCACCATGACAAGACCAGGAAGCAGTCAGGCAATGTCCAGGCATTGGAATCAGCACACACTTCATTATTTTACAGCTTGTTGGAGTTACTGTTTATAGCCTCTCCTAAAGTTCTTTTCCTTTGTTGCTTTCTTCTTATCTTTGTGGTATGCATGTGTGTGTACAGGCATGTGGGCACATATGTCCATAGGAGTGTGGAGGGAAGAGAAGGGTTTTTTGAGACAGGGTCTCTCACTGAATCCAGAGCTGACCAATTAACTATCAATCCCTAGGGATCCTGCTGCCCCTGCCTCCTCAGTGCTGGGATTATAGGTCTGAGCCAAAATGCTTAGCTTTTACAGGGGTTCTGGGGAATCCAAACTCAGGTCCTTGGGCCTGCATAACAAGCAGTTTACTGACTGAGCAGATTCCCTAACCCTGAAGCTGTTTTTCAATTAAATCATCTTGAGTTTCCTTAAAAGCTAAAACCAGAAACATTTCATGAAGTCGAATTCAGGGCAGAAGGTAAAGCCAGGTGACTGCTAATGCTTTTCCCAAAGCTGAGTTCCCAGGATCTGTAGCCCCGGACTTGCTCCTTGCTCATTTTTTTGGCCTTGGCTTTCCTTCCTTTCTTCCTCTTCTGGCTTCTTTCTCTAAAGTGGTGCCTGAGCTATGGCATCGTCGAGAGAAGAAGAGCCATGGGAATTACAGACCTCACTTTGCAACTGGGCTTAGTGGTCTTACTTGGATCATATTAAATTACCAAGCCTCTTTGTCCTCACCTGTAATATGGGGCCAGGGTCTTTGTACTAGAGACTGGTGCTGAGAAGGAAAAGAGATAATGCATTTGCTTATAATAGACTACAAGAAGGTTAATTATTTATTATTATTTACCCCACCCAACTTTTGTAGCACTATTAATTACAGCTCTGGTCCATGGTGGATTCCATGAACTGTGTTCGTATAATCCACAGGCAGGCAATGTCCCCAACATCTAGTGGCATGCAGTTAAAGATCGAGAAGCTGTCATTAGGCTTTCCACTCCAGAGCCTCTCTTCAGTAGCACTCAGGCATTTGCTGGTCACCCTCCACAGCCCAGTCATTTGGAAGGTTTGCTCTGTGCTATGTCATACCCTCCTCCCCCTCCCCTAGCCCGTTGACTCCATTCCTAGGGTCCTGAACCATCAGATATATTCTGACTCTCTCCCAGAAGCTTCTTCCCTTCAACCCAGCGTACTCCAAGGCCCAGAGGTTGTGGCCTCTTGATTTAGGTCAGTTTATCTTGGTCTTGGCACTCAGCCAGTTCAGTTCCAACCACATTTTCCTCCAAGTTTTCTTCTTCTTCCTTGGCTGTTAGCTCGCCGGGGCATTCACTCATCTGGTCCTCCATTCACTCAGCAAATATTTGTGGAACACGTGTTACATGGCAGGTGTTGCTTGGTGCTAGGGATACAGCACAGAACACAACAAAGTTCCTCTTCTCAGGGAGCTGGCATCCTTGGAGCTCAGGGATCAGGAACAAGTATTGAGAATGCAAGTATGAGAGCAGGCACTTTCTGGGTAATGGGAACAGTCACTCAATCAAGCCAAGCTAGAGAGCCAGGGCGCTGGTAAACAGGCATGGTTGTGTTGTGTAGAGGGCTTTCGAGATAAAGCAGCAGGACTCAGAGAAAGTGAGGGAAGCAACCAGAAGGAAACACTGGGATAAAGGCTCTGGGGAACTGTGTTTAGCCTTTATGGAGCTGAAAATAGCCAACCGAGTAGGAGCAGGAGGAATGCAGGGACAGTGGAGGGAGGTGAAGCCAGCAAGGAGTGGGCAGTTGGTGAGGATCCTTGAAGGTTACTGGGAGGACGTGGTATGTACACCCTGACTCCTACCCTTCTTTCTTCCTTCCAGGAGTATCTCACAAAGCCCATCACTGATTCATCCCTAAGTAGAAGCAAGGATGCCTGCCCAATAGAGTATTAATCATTCTTTTAAAAACCTTCTTTGGGCCCTGGCTCCTAAGACAGTGGATGAGTGAGTCTTGGCCCTGACCTTAGGAGCCACCCTGATGCTTACTCAAGGCTTCTTGGAGAAGTTCATCAATAAGTTAGGTCGAAGAGAATAGTTACTCTAATTTGATCAGGGTAAAACCAGTTTTCTAGAGTGGGAATGTTTAGCCAGAATCACCCATAGGCCATTTCCAACAATGCTTTTGGAATTCATTTTCAGAATAAACTCTTTCCCAGTGTTGCCTTCAGCGTAAGGGAGAATCACTTCTTTCAGTAAGTATTTGGGTGTTCTTATGTGAGTTCCACAACTCAGCCCTGGACATATCTACTGGCTAGGGTTAAACCCTGTCTTGGAGTTGTTGATTGTCTTACTGGGTTATATATTGCTAACCAAACAGCACACACTTACCAGGATCGATGTAAGAATGGGTGTCTGAGCCCAAGGAGAGGCTGCTGACCCTGACTGAAGGGCAGAGCGGGGAGGATCCCTGGGTACATGCAGTTCTAGAAATTACAGGTAGTCTACAAGTACAAAGAAGAGAGGCCAAGAAACCTCAAGGCAAGGCATTAGGAATGTCCAGGTCAAGAGGCAGCAGGAGCAGGACTGTCACTACTGGTGGGGGCTCTGCTCAGTTGCTGCTCACAGTGGCTTCATTTGGAGAGAAGGGATCTGTGAGCTCAGGTGCTCCCCAAGGGAGGCTGAGCTATCAGTGCAGAACCTATACTGAGGACAATATAGAGCTGTGTGGGGTTTTGCGTGTGTATATGTGTGTGGTGTATGTGCACGTGGAGGCTTAGAGGTAGATGTCAACTGTCTTCCCCGATAGCTCTCCAAACGTATTCTTTGAGACAAGGTCTCTCACAGAACCTAGAGCCCAATTTGACTAGACTAGCTAGCGAGCAGGCACCAGGGATTTTCTTGTCTCTACCTCTCTAGCTCTGGGATTACAAACAGGTGCCACCGGGTCCAGCTTTCACGTGGGTGCCTGAGATCCAAACTCATATCCTCATGCTTTTGGGTCAAGCACTTTACCATCTGAACCACCCCCTTAGCCTGGGCTGTTAACAGATCAAAGTAAAAAACTAAAATGGTTGGCTAGATAGGATTTAAAAATGGGATTTAAGAAAAGAAAGGGCTTGATATCATTTGACCCTCAGTTCCTTCAAATGCTACTTTTTCTCCTCTTCCTCGTGTTAAGGAAGGAAGACCCTGGTCTCCCCAGCTCTGAAGGAGATTCAGCCTCATCAGAATAACTAGAAGGTTGATCGTGGTGGTTGATTACAACTAGTACAACAGCCCCTTCCACCACTGAGTAGTGGATGCTGCAGTAAGGCCTGGCTTCCTGTCTCTGTGCACAGATTTCTGGGAAATGGCTAGACCCCCAGCCTTGTTTCTGACTGGAGGGATGGCTAGCCAAAGCTGATACTGTTCTTCCAGAAAGGATGGAGCATAGGTCCTTTGTACATTTTTCTAGTCAATAAACAATAGGACATTTCTGTCTCAACCTTTTCTCCTTTGAATATTAAAGTGGAAATTTTCTCTTTAGAAAGTAGTCATGGATTTGAAAAAGAGAATAGACTGGGGAGATGGCTCATGGAGAAATAGTTCAGCAGATAAGGTGCTTGCCTGCAAAGTCAAAGGACCCAGGTTCGATTCCCCAATACCCACATAAAGCCAGATGCACAAGGTGGTGCATGCAATAACTAGAGAGGCCCTGGAGCACCCATTCTCTATCTCTATCTGCCTCTCTCTTCCCCCTGTCTCTCTCTATTAAATAAATAAAACATTTAAAACCCAATATTAAAATCAATTTAAAAAGAGAATATCTAAACTCCCATACTGGTGGTAGGTTGCACCCAGATAGTATCAAAGAAGCTTGGCCAGGCCCTCAGGGGTTCAGGGTCACTCGACAGAGGAACAGATAGTAGATAAGAGTCCTGAGGTAGACTGAGTGATGTGACAGAGTGGGGAGTATGTCAGGGAAGGTTCTAGGTGGTCACAGGAGTGGGCATGGACGCAGGAGCAGGAGCTAGGTATGCAGGAGAAATACTCCTGGTGCAAAGCCCCTGTCCATGAATAGGGACAGACACTAACTGCTCTGTGACAGCAGAGTTGTCACATGCAGATCACGCATCAGCTTGCTTTTTACAAATCCATTCGCTATCTCCTCGTCTTCCCACTCCCATTGGCTAAGTTGAGTAGATCTCTTCTGACCCTGTGGAGGTGTCAGTGAGTAGAATCGGATAGGAAAAGACTTGGGAAGAGAGAAGGAGGAGGAGGGAAGACGAGGAGAGGGAGGATGTGCAAGAGGGGTCCACATCAGTCTCCTGAAACACTGATCAAACAGCACAGGTTGCATCATGGCCTGGTGGCGAACTGCGGCTTCTTCCACAGGGTCCGCTGCTTCCCTGTGACCATCCCTAGTGATGGGAAGTGGTGGGTGTGCGCACACACACTTGCATATATGTGTGTGTGTGCATGTATATGTCTATACATATGTACACTCAGGTATGCATGGGTGTGTACATGTGTATGTATGTATTATGTAAAATTATTCCAGAACCGGACAAAGAGATGGTATGATCAACTTTCCACTGAGCCTGATGGCTGGTAGTAGGAAGGATGGGTTTAAAATATGCCAAAGTCTGTATTCTTCCTGGTACTGAATGTTCACGGGCACACCAGAAGGTAGTGCCAGGACAGGCAGGGAGATGAAATTGAAGCTCGGGGAGGTGAACTGGCTTGCTCAGTGCCCTCAGCTATTGGTGGGTCAGTCTCCAAACCCTAGGCACACATTCTGCACTGTGCATGCCCTGTGTCATCTCCTCTCTACGGAGGGAGCGGTGTCTGGTAGGTTGAGGAGTTCTTCCTGTAGCTAAGAACTGTCCTTGGATATTGCCTCGCTGAGAGCTCCCAGCACAGAACCGGGCAGAGCTGTGACATTCCGTGTGGACAGAGGCTGGAGTCTGGGAGCCCTCTGAATGCAGCGTCTGCTCCCATGTCTCCAGGGACAGGAACCTGCTGCCTTTTAAAGGAGCCAATGCTCCCTGCAGAAGCTGTGCAACTTCCATCCAACAGTAAACAACTAGAGGCTGGGCGCTTCTGTGTTCTATGGAGTTTCCTGGGGACATGCCAAGCTCTGGGACATGCCTCCTCTTCCTTCTCATCCTGAAGGACGGTTGCTTTTACCATAGCCAGGCTATCTGGTGTCTCTCCTGGCCAGCGGGGCTTGTGGACAGATAGAGAGCCTGGTTTCTTTTCTTCTCCCCTTAAGGGAAGACCATAACTAGAGGTTTCTCTGGCCCCCTTCTGAAACCAAGGGCAATAAGCATTTCCTTTCACTTAAGGCAAAGTTCAAAAAGATCTTTACAAAGACAAAGACCAGGTGATAGGAAGAGGGAGTGGCAGAGAAAGGGGAGGGGCCAGTGTTCTCCCCAGGACAGCACCCCTACCCCCGCCCCATTTCTCAGCCTGATCCCCTCTCAGGCATCTTCTGACTGCCTAGTTCTCAGAAACCACCCCAAAAGGAACCACCCTAAAGAAGCCTGTGTTTATAGCTCAGCTGATAAAGCTCCTTTCTCTCCAAAAATCCCACAGTGCTGCCTCCCTGTGGCAGTTCTCGGTATAGCAAGACACAGGCGGAAGGGAGGGAGAAAAATAGAGTTAGCTGGGAGCCCAGAAGGCTGCCATTCCTGCTCAGCTCCTGTCCTTTAGGCCCCTGGTCACACTGGGGCTCTGTCATTGCTTCTCCTTGGGGTTGGGAACCAAGAGCCCATCAGGGGTGTTTAGCTGCGCCTGGAAGGTGAGCCTGCCTCTCTGTTGGGTCATCTAAACCGCCTACCCTTTGGTCCTGGGATAGAGACTTCCCCTAACCTGGAAACGAGCCTGGGGTTGGGACTGCATGCACACTGGCAGAGAGGAGTCATGCCCAATGGTTCTGTTTCTCCTAAGATGCTGCCTGGCCATTGGTGCACCTCATAGGAAGCCCTCTGTGTCATGTCAGCTATTTCCTGTTATCCTGAGGATGCTACTTGTCAAGGAAGCAGGGAATGACAATCTGTCACCTGTATGCAGTTGGAATCACATGGGGTACAAGGTGTCTGGAGCAGTCATATGTATCAAGTCTCTAGGTATCCCATGCAACAACTATTGTGCATCTTAGTGGATTCAGTAAAATTGGTTTTAATGGTGGTTGGTCATTATGTAATTCTGCACAATGCTGTGTGGAACACAGACTTGGGCCTGGCTTTGAATTCTTCTCTGCCCCTGACTAGCTGGTACTCAGAGGTATGTTCTCCAACCTCTCCAGCTCATGACCTCTGTCTGCATAGGTGAAATGAGAAAACAGGACCAGCCTCAGAGGGTGACTGTGATGATATACGTAACTGCTTGCAGGCTGTCTGGGGCAGAGTGAACACTGAACTAGTGTTAGCTGCTGTTCTCATCATGGCCTGAAGCCTCTGTGGAATTTCCTGGAACGTGAGGAGATGGATCAGTGGTTAAAGCTGCTTGCACCACAAATCTGCCAACTGAAGTCCAGATCCTTGGCACCTACATAAAGCTGCATGCAAAGTGGTGCATGTGTGTACAATCCAATGCACCTATCTGGATGGGAGGAGTCTGGGGAATCCCGAAGCTCACGAGGCCTGATAGCCTTGCCTTCTCAGTGACAGAAAAACAAGAGGGACCCTGTCTCAAACAAGGTGGATTGAGTGGACAAACACCCCCCAGGTTGTCCTCTGACCTCCATGCACCTGTCCCCATAACACCATCATCACACACAAAAAATACTTTTAAGAAGTAGGCTTCCTTGGTACAGTGCAGTTCGACCAGTGAGTGTAGGCGTATTCTGCAGCTCCTGGTGTGGAATAGTGACGTCCTGGATGATGGGCTTACTAAATGGAAGTCAGACATCACTAGCCTGTGACATCACGGTCCACTGGAACAGCCATGGAAGGGTATCAGGTGACCAGCAGCAGGTCATTGTTGACAAAGGAGTGTCTTAGAGGAGATGAGGAGACTGAGTCAGAGTGGTATGGAGGCTGGGGGGTGGTGAGTGGAGGATGGGCTGAGAGAGACAGGCATAAGGTGCCACTGTGAACAGGAGACAGAGAACAGCCAGGAAGAGGAATGGAACCACGGTTGTTTCACACCCATGGGGCACTGCCTGAAGCCTTTTCATATCAAATGCTAGCTCCCCTCCCTCCACCTGAGTGTAAATTCCTCCTCGTTCGAGAACTTAGGATGTGAAAGTGATCCCCAACAGGAGGGATCAGGGTAGCCACACTGCTGCTCCCAGCCAAGCAAGCACAGGCCTCTTCTGTGCCCAGGCTCCTGGAGGGGCCCACAAAGACCTCCTTGTTCTCCTCTGACATCAGACCTCACCCTCAGGATTGCTCTGTCCTTCTGGGGCAAGATCTCACACTGTGATAATAGAGCGCAAGGAAGGAGATGAATCAAGAGGAGACTGTCCCGGGCGGGCATCACCATGCCAACGTTCTGGGCCTACAGGGGGAGGAAGATGGAGCGTTGGGGGGGGGCATTGCTATATCAGCTCAAACCCAGCCAGGCTCATGGGGAGGAGCTGCTGGTCTCCATTCAGACCTTCACTAGCTGCTTAATCAGTTAAGCATAAAATATTAGGGTCCAATTAATTGTTGCAAAAATGGGTTGATTTATTTTCCTGCTTTTTATTTTAAACAATCAAGTATTATATTTAACAACCTGGATTTTTGTTGGTTGCTTAGGTTTGGCAAGACAGGTTCCATTTATAAAACCTTGGCTAATCTGAAACTTGCTGTCAGACCAGGCTGGCTTCAATCTTGACCCTCCTGTTTTTGTCTCTGGGGTACTGGGATTACAGGCATAGGCAAGTGTGGCTGGAGTTTCTATTATAACAAAGATTTATATGGAGGGTTTTACCTTGAAATTCCATAAAGCCTACTGCTGAGAGGACATAAGAGGCCATGTGGGTTTGTGTCTGACGCTTCAGGACTACAGCCGTGCATTCCTGGACTTTAGGAAGGAGATGCTGTGTGCAAAGCCTCAGCTCCAGGCTCCACCTCCAATCAGGACTCAGTTCCTCTCCCTGCTTATTTTCAGTGACCACATTTATGCAGCAAATGTTTAAATGTTATTAAACCAGAGTGAGGTGGTGGCTCAAAGTACTTACTGAGAAAGCATGAGGACCTGCGTTTGGGTCTCCAACATGCACATTAAAAAAAATAATCTTGGCATGGTATCCCACTCTTGCAATCCCAGTCTGGGGATGCAGACAGAAGGATCCCCAGGAATTCCTGGCTGGCTAATCTAGTTAAGTCAGTGAGCCCCAGGCTCAGCGAGAGACCCTGTCTTTCAAAAAAAAAAAAGTTGGAAAACTGAGGAAAACACCCAGCAGCCACCTCTGGCCTCCATATGCATGCACATGTATGTGAAGTTACATGTTACACACATGTGCCCACACATACACACACCACATACGCGTGCAAAAAAGAAAGAGGAAGAAATAACACCAGTGTCAGAAGAGCGCCTACTTTATTGGCCACTCTTACAGCACCCTTGCTCTTGGAGATTAGGGTGAAAGGGGGGATTGGTGCTGGAGTTTGAGGTCTTTCATGGGGTGCAGGGGTCCCCATACTTGAAGCCCCTGGCGTGTGTTCCACATTCCCAGTGAGTCTGTGAGTGGAGATCTACAAAGGCTGCCATGTGTCCATTAACAAGAACCCAGAAAACTCAAGTAAAAAAGCCACTTTCGATTTCACAGTTGGCAATAAATCAGAGAATTCCTTGCCCAGGCTCCTCCATGGATATGAAGGCTTGGAACCTGTAGAGATAACACAGGGTCATCAATACACTAGAGACACAGGACGGATGGGATCCCCGGGGCTGCGGTAATCCACTGGGTGGGCCTCAGCTTCCTATCCTGTAAAACTACTTTGCTCAGAGACTTTGAGGATTAAGAATAGCCAGTAAAGACCTCTGCATGCAGTTGGCCCTCAGGTGAAGGTGTCTAGGAGGAAGGATGTGGTCCCTGGCCAAGGTTCAGTGGCAGAAAGTAGCAAGTGACTTGGACCTCCAATCTGCCCTCTTCTGGGTTTTCCACTAGCCACCAAGTGGCCTGAGGTTGTAAGAGACACTTAGAAATTATTGCTAAGAAGCAAGGACTCCTCCCTTGGGCTCACAAGGAACAAGAGATAACCCAAGTGTAACAGGGGAGCTGGGGATTAGAACTTAGATAATACCCAGCAAATTCTAATGCACCTCAAAATTTAAGGAATACCTGAATTCTTGTCTGCAAAGTTAAAAAAATTAAAATTATAGACAATCAGAGGTTAAAGTATAGTGGGAAATTTTATTTAAAGGAAAATGGGAAGTTACAGAGATCTCCAGCCACCAGTGTGGAGGGGGGAGGGTTTACCAAAATCTATGCTGTTCAGCTCAACAAGCAGGAAAAGAAAAGATCACAAGAAGGAAAGGTTCATGTGGAAAGAAATCCAGCCCCTCACCAATGTCCTTCTGCTAGACCGTGTGAGGGAAGAAGTGACAATTATCTATTCAGTGAGTATTTCCTGCCCCAGGTGAGCAGAGAGACAGGTGGTGGGTTCATACCTGACCAATCAGTTTTAGCACCTAGGTTTGAGCTCTAGCTAGACACCTCCCACTCAAGGAGAGGGCGTCTATGGAGCTTGCCTGAAACTCACAAGCATGACAGAGCAGCCCCAGAATTTGAGCATTGTCTGTGAGAGATCAGCTGGAGCAGATTATCTGTCCAGATTCACCCTCCCCCACCCTGCGATGTCAGAGGTCAAGGAATTACTAGTCCCAGACCAAGTGTCCGGACCAGAGCTGAAACAGTGGTCACACCTTGACCAGGGCTTCTTAATTATGTATTCCTCTTACCCTACCTCCAGCTCTCCCTAAACCTAAAGCTCCTAACAGTACCAGAAGAGGACTCATTGGTACTTTCAATGTGCATTGATTGAATCTCCTTCGCCATTAATTACCTCTTTATTGGCACATTGGAGCTGGTGCCTGAGTGTGCCCTGTGAGGCTGCTAGGGTGCCCTGCCCCCAAAGCTCTGTTTACAAGGCTGCTTTAGGAACTGCACTCAAATGGAATGAACTCAGGAGCAGCTGGATTTCAGTAACAATTTACTGTTTACCAGTGGAATGAAGAACTAACCCAGACAGCATCCCACCTGCCTGTGCAGCCTGCTGGTCCCACTGAAGGTGAAGGACAGAACATGGAAACAGCAGCATGTCTGCAGACACCAGTCAGGGAAGCCAGCAGCCAGGGAGGTTTATCAGGATGGAGTACAACCGTCCTCAGGGCTGGGACGAAACAGAAATCTGGAGATAAACTTTGTGAGTTTGTTTGGTTGGTTCAGAGGTGGTCTTGGACTGTTTTCTAAACAGGGAAGTTCCTGGCGACTTGGGGCTTCTCTTGTGTATCCCAAGTTCCCTGCAGGGGCGTGGGCTGTAGTATCAGCCAGGGATGCTATCTACCCATCAGCCTGTAGACTCAGGTTTAGGAGGGTCTTCTTCCCTCCTGATTGGTATTTTCAGAGTGTTTTCCTGATCCCACCCATCATTTCTCAAAGAAACTCATTTTGCAAAAGCTTGAGATGGAATTTTCTTTCTTCTTTTTTTAATTATTTATGCTTTGCAACTAAAGTCTGGTGGATTCAGCCACAAGACAGATGCTTTCTTCATTGGAAATGTGACTCAAGAAATTAAACAAAGGGGAGGGTAATAACTAAATCAAATGACTAAATCTATTAATTTTCCCTTCTCAAAAATGGATCCTTTCTCAGGCACATGGGTTCCCACTGGTTTTGGAAATGACCTATAAGCAGGAATTAATTGAGTGTACACATTAAGTGTTGGTTACTATAGATCTGAGTTCAAAATATTTTCTTCTACTGGAGGGAATATGGTTTAGTAAAATGTTGCAAATGGGAAGGTGGGTCCCTTCACATTTCTCTTGTGTATTTTGCTTTTGTACTAGAGCCTAGTTGGCTAATCTGGCATTTTTCATGAGGTGATAACGCCCCTTAGTGGATAACGTCCTTAACTGCAAGCTCTTCCTTCAAAGATATATATCCATTTCAGCTGGAATATATATATATATAGTAGAACTCTGAAGACAAAACAACTTACCTACATTATGGAGTCATGGGGAGAAATAAACATGGTGCCTCGTGTGCAGAACATGGTACACTGACTGCAGGGCTGACAGCCAGTCACGTGATCAGGAGAACTTGACTTTGGTAGAGGCTTGGGTAAATGTAGGGGAATGAGATAAGTGGTCTTTGAGTCACAGCAGGACCCTCAGTGTCAGTTGGGACATGTATTTGGAAGGGGACTAAAGAGTACACGTCCTTACCTGGAGCAGAACTCTGAGCACTGCCCACCTGCCCTGGGGTGGAGGTGGACATACCACTCCTGACAGTGCACAGGCTTGACCCTAGGCATCCTCACTGTGCAGAGATGTTGATTTCAGTGACACACTCACTTTCACTGGGCGAGGAGACACTGATATTCTAACGCATGGGTTGCTAACATTGTATTTCTCACTGCTTAGCATCCCAAAGCTGGCTGGCCTCCTCTGAGTCTGAGACTCTGAAATTATTTCCCAAACGTCTTTTCCTGACTACCTCCTCTCTTGCTACATCAGGGCAGATGCTAGTGCCGAGAGGCCAGCTCCTCTCAAACCCTGTGCTGTGTCTCCTCAGAAGTTAGTTTTTGTATCCCTGAGAACATACTGCATGCTTCTAATGACCAGGGTGTTCTTTCTTTTAGCCTCTTCTCAGGCTTGGTGCTATGATCTGTTACGGGAGATGTGGAATACAGCAAGCTGCCTCCACCCCACCTCCTCTTCTCTTCCCCACTTCTCTTTCTGCTCCTTCCTTCTCTCACTTCTCTTTCAGTTTTCTCATTCCCTATTTACTTCTTTGTCCTGTCTCACCTCCCACTCTTTCACCTCTCATTCCCACCTTTCTTACCTCTTCCTCTCTTAAGTGACAGCTAGAAAGATCTCCGACATTAGGTCCTTGCATCCATCCCATTGTGACAAGCACACCAGAACTTGTTTCCTGATTTCTTCATTGGTCCAGAAAATCCACGTCCTGGGGGTCCTGTAGTTGGGGATGTATAAACAAGTTCCTGTCCCCATCCTGGGTGCTCCCCTTTTAGGCAGGCAGGAGTGACCCGGAACTAGGGAAAGAGGACAGTAGGTCCAATGCCACAGGCATCCTGGCCTAGCAGGGAAATGCCTTCAGAGCAGATTTCAAAGCTACCTGGGAAAATTGGTCAGGACACGTCATCCTAACCAGAAGGTGGGATCTGGTAACAGATCTTACACAGAGCCTGGACCAGCTATTGTTCCAAAAGACCCGTATCTCCCCCACTGCATGCAGATGGAGTGACCCCAGAAGAGCCCGGATCCACTAGCTTCCCAGACCACACATGTTCCCTGGGTGCCTCCCCATCTCCATCCTCCGCCCCCACCCTTCTGAAGAAAGCGTTCTAGATTATTCCCACCCAAATGTGTCACTCCTTTTTTTCTGCACTCCTTTCCTCAAACATTTTGTCTTTGTCCAGAAAATGTCCCCAGTAGATCTTCCCCAGCACCGTTGTCTCTGGACTGGACCTCTCACTGTGAACGGTGCTCCAGGCTGCACTGACCATGTCTTCACCCCCCTGACTTTCCATCCGTTTTCAAGGAATGGAGGCTGGAGCTGACTCTGCCCACCACCAGGAGCTCATTGGACACGTGCAAATTTCTATGTTTGATAGAAATATGAACGGGAAATTTAGAATCTATATGTTGGGGATGTAAAAGGAAGTTATCTATCCTGCTGTGGGGACAAGTGGCAGGGGCGTTGAGTTTGAGTGGAGGGGAGGAACTGGTGGGTTGGATTAAATGTGGGTAGATCAATTTTGGATCCTAGAAATTCTGGCAAGGATTCTGACTTATTCTAAATAGATTCTGCCCTCCTCTGGGCAGTCTAACTGGCTTCAAGTCCTCAATAAATAAAGGTCATCTCATGGAATTATTTTGAAAGACAATAGATATAGTTTTGATATTTGTAAAACATTCTCAACTTGGCGCCATAATGTTACAATTGACTGTTACTATAACTGCAGGGAGACATAATTTGAGTTTAGGCCTGGGAATATGGCAGGTTCTCAATAGCTTCTAGAATTCTAAAGACAATGATCCTGAGATGGAGAAGCATCTCCTTAGACCTTATGGTACTAGTAAGCCAGGCTGTCCATCCAGGCAGTGGGGCCTGATACATTAAATACATGAAAATGCTGAATGTCTTAGCATTCCAGTGCCTTTTGTGACATTTGGTGACTTAGATGTACAAAATAGCTGGAGCGCATCTTTTCTGCAGCAGTCTCTCCATCATTCCATGCGACCTTTGTATTCTCCTCCCCAGAGTTAAGCCCTTAGCGTTCTTGATTTGGCTTGGCCAATTAGGGTGCAGCATTTGCCCTTGGAAGTGCTGTGATTCCGTCATCGCTGTCCTTTCTAAAGAACTGAAAATGCACCAGCGTTCTCGTTCTCTGCAAAGACACCATTGGCACACAGTTCTGTTTTGCCTTGTTTCTGACTAACATAGCTCATGGTTTGGTATCAGGTTGGGAATGTTGGAACAGGGGGGGGCATTTCGGTGACCATCCCGCCCAGTCTGATGGGTTACAGATGATAAAAATGACACTCACCTCAGAGGAATGATCTTCCCCAAGGTCTCAACAACAAGTGGCTTAAATGAGATTTTGGCACGAAGCCTTTGACTGTGTGTGTGGTTGGTACTGTAGCACTGAGGTCTTTGGTGTCCTTCTGACCTGCCCAGAGGCCTGAGGCTAAGCCACATTTCTGCTTTTCTTTTGAGTATACAGAGTTCCTCCAGTTCACTCCATCTTTGTCAGTTCCCCCAGCCTCTTTACGTTGCTGCCCCCAAACACGCCTTCTGTTTTATGTCTTTATCCATCAGTTTCTCCAACCATGCATTCCCCTGGAATGACTGCCTCTCTCTTTCCTGATGCATCTCTTGGTGTGTGTGTGTGTGTGTGTGTGTGTGTGTGTGTGTGTGTGTGTGTGTGATATTTGTTTTTGACCTGGAATTCACTATGTAGTCTCAGTGTGGCCTTGAACTCATAGGGATCCTCCCTCCTACCTCTGCCTCCTGAGTGCTGGGTCTAAAGACATGTGCCGCCATGTCCAGCTCCTGTTTCTTTTTTAAAATCCCATTTCCTGTTCAGGCTCATCAGGAAGCTTCCTGGGCATCCCTTTTGTAAATATGCTCTTACAGACCTAACTCAAGGTCATGCGGTTCGACACCCAAGCTGTTAAATGACTCCTTGGGTGTGGCATCCGCAACACCACCCTCCTGCCCTCATCAGAGGCCACAGGCTGTATGTTAGGCTCTTCTCTGTCTCTCAAAACATTCAGTAATAACTCTCCAGTATCAGACAGATGGGTAAGCATAGTGGCCTGTGTTCAGATTCAGGGTTGTTGGTTACTAGTTAACTGGACAAGCTATTCATCTTACTTCCATCTTTTTACCTGTAGTGAATTAAACTCAACAAAATTGGAAAAGCAGCATTCAGAAAAATGCCTATCAGAGAATCCACAAACTCTCTGTGGAATTAGTTTATTAATTAACTCTCTCTGTAAAAATATGCATTCAGTTTCATGTTTTCTTGGCTGTGACTCAATCCATATGAATAGTGTGCTGCGTCTGCCAAAACGTCCTAGTGCCATCCTGGCTGCACCGGTGGAGAGGGTCCAGATGGAAGAAAGACAGAGGCTAACAGGTTAGGGATGGAAGAATGACAGAGGATAGCAGGTTAGGGATGGAAGAAAGACAGAAGTTAGCAGGTTAGGGATGGAAGAAAGACAGAAACTAGCAGGTTAGGGATGGAAGAAAGACAGAGGCTAGCAGGTTAGGGATGGAAGAAAGACAGAGGCTAGCAGGTTAGGGAT
>PVHP010015117.1:0-37963 GCA_004024765.1 Zapus hudsonius
CCTGCCATAATAGGCTTCCCCCTCAAAATAGTGAGTCAAAAACCCTCTCCCTCTTTAAGTTGATTCTGCTTGAGTATTTTTGTCCTGCAACAAGACAATAATGGATACATTTCCCAAACCTATGCATTGTAATCCTAACCCTCCAAATTATGGAAGAGATGGTGCTTTTGAAGGTGAAGAGTTCCTACCGCCAGTCCAGGAGCCAGAAATTGGGACCTCGTCAGATATTCAATCTGCCTATATCTTGACTTTATGTTTTCCCAAACTGTAGTTTGTTGTTTATAAGTCACCCAGTCTTTTAGTGTTTTGTTATAGCAGCCCAAATAGACTAAGGCAAACACTTTCGTAAAAACTCCAACAAAAATGAATTACCTTAAAAATAAAACATGCAAAGTACAACTGATTAATGTACTTGAATGCCATGATGAGGTAGTTTGAATATAAAATGTCTCCCACAGATTCACGTTTGAATAATTAGCCCTCCTTTGGTGGTACTGGCCTGGAAGTCATGGAACCTTCAGGAAAGGGAGCCTTGATGGGAAGTATGTCACTGGAGGCCAGTGACTGGAGGCCCAACCATGCTCTGGATCTCTCCCTATGTCTCTCCCTCCTTCTCTCTTCTTGTCTCCTCACACACCTTCCTCCATGATGAAGAATATGACACAGGTTTCCTTCTCAGGCCTATCATGTCTTCCCCACCATAATTCCCCACCATAATTCCCCACCATAATAATAAAAAGGACATTTTCCCTCCAAACTTCAGGCTGAAAATAAACCCTTTCCTTCCTTAAGCTGCTTTTGGTCTGGTATTTTGTGCCAGCAATGAGAAAATATCCAATATACACCGTTATGTTGAATCCTAATTTTCACTCTCCTTTTCTGTGTGTTTCTTATTACAGACCAGCAAAGAGTTCGCAGAGCTTCTGTTTCAAGAGCATTAGTACTTAGAGCCTTGGATGTAGCTAGGACAGTCTGGAGCAAGCCCTGAGGTTCCTCTTTAACCTGAGGCATATTCATGAGGGAAGGGGGCAGGCCAAAATAATAACAGTGTTTGCATACGTGAACACCCCAACGTGGGGAAATCATATACAAGTCATCAGTTCTAATTAGGTGTAAGGGAAGAACGGAATCAGTCCTGCAGGAGCTCAGTCCTCTTCTCTCCAGAAGGCTGAGGACTCTGGAGAGAAGACATCTGCTTCCCTCCTTCCCTCTCACCAGCACTTCAGTCTCTCCGAGGTGCAACTTAAGTATTCTAAATTCCTGCCCCAGGCTAGGCTCTGCTGGGGAGCAGAAGATTAGCAGACCCTTTAGCTACCAAGGGAGGGGGGGGGAGAATGCTCCAGACCCCCAGCACCCACCCCTGGCAACTCCAGCCTTGCCCTAGGCATCTGTCATGGCACACCCCAGTCCCCATGGTCCAGACAGACAGACAGGGCATATGCCTCAGGCCAGAGAGCACCTGGAGGCTTTGTTTTTTTTAAATAGGGAAAAGGGTCTTATTTCTGTGTAAGAATAAAGGACTCTTCCTAAAGTCCTTCAGTAATACAGAACTAGCTGGACACCTTCGGGCACCTCCAGGCAGGATGACCTACTCGTTGAAAGGACATACTTCGCTTGCAAACCTGGTCCTGGGGACCAGGCACACATACAACGTGGGTATTGATGAAAGCGAAGTTGGACGCTCCTTACATGGGGTGTCTCTCCTCCAGAAAGGCTCCCGGCTCTCCAAGGGTTTCCCTCGAAGCTCAGGACCCTCGTGGACACACACAGCCAGAGTGTCCCCCTCTCTGGACGTCCCAGGCCGGGTCCCCGGCCGGCCAGCGGGGGCGCGGGGCAGGGCCGGGGCGGTGACTCAGGCGGCGGTGCGGGGAGGGAAGGGAAGGGAGAAGCTGCACCTCCGGCCGCTCGGGGCGAGGGGCTGCGCCCGCCCGTGGCACGCATGCGCGCTGCCGAGCGGCTCCGGCTCCCTCCCCGCCCACCCTGCCTCCTCCTCCTCCCTCCCCTCCATCCTGGCCTCTGTCCCTCTCTCCTCGCCCGCTGGGTGCTGAAGTTGGGCGGATGGCCACGAGCAGGCTGGGCTAGAGGACCCGAACCCGGCCAGCCTCGCGCCCTGGGAGCCTCGGCGGTGCGCTGCGCTGCGCCCACGTCTCCAGGACACCCGGTAAGATGCGGTGTCTGAAGCCACCGAGAGGAAGGAGTAAAAGACATCAAAATGTCTGCTTTGCACCCTAGGCATGGTTTGGAGGCGGGGGAGGAGGTTATTTTATTTTTTTCCACGATATGTGTGTGTATTGGGGGAGGGTGGTATGTGGGAAGGTGAGGGGACATTGGGGACGGAGAGCGGCACCTGGTGACTCCTGGCCCCCCGGGGACGCGCGGCTCCGCACCCGGATCTCCAGTGCTGCCCGCTTCGGGAAGTTGAATCCGGTGTCGCCGGCAGCCAGAGCTCGGTCCTGTCTCGTCTCACCGTCCTCCCCGGGCTCCCGGGGAGCTGCCGGGCTCCGGTCCCGTCCGCCCCGCCTGCTGGTGCCCCGCGCGCCCGCCCCAGGGGACAGCTAGCCAGCGCTGCGCCTTCCTTCGGGGAACCCTCCGGGCGGAGAAGACCCGGTCCAGTAGGCTTATTTTGTGGGTGACTTGCTAGAGAATGAACAGTGTGGAAGCCAGCGATCACCTTGGATGGTACATTTTTTTTTTCGCCTTTTATCTTTGCCATAGCTTTGGGGAGATGCGCTATTCTTGGGGAGACCCTGAAGGCTTTGCAGAAACCTATGACTGGGGTGTGTGTGTGTGTGTGTGTGTGTGTGTGTGTGTGTGTGTGTGTGTGTGTGTGTGTGTGTGTTGGCAAGGTGCATTGGTCTCTTTTGTTCCTTCCCCTAGTTCAGAGAAAGCGAGTTCTGATGTGCATGGCTTAGGGTAGATTTTTACAGCCACCAAGGGTGGCGAGGACCAGGAACGCCCCCCAGCCTCCCAGCCCCTGGCCGGGTGGTGTATTGGAGATTCCCTAGTGTGGGTGACCATTCTCCTTGGCACCAGCGGATCACAGTTCCATAGCTGCCTCCTCCTCTCCCCCTCTCCTTGGGCTTGCCGCAGAGGCTGGGTGCTGGCTCTTCGTAGCCACTGGCTCCTCTTCTATCTCTATGTCTCCTCTCGGTGAAAGATGTCTGAGGACCAGAGGATGGCGGAGGGACAGAGCCACGGGTGGGGACATGCCCCTCTCGAGAGGGAGGCTGCTGGCAGCGCGTCCCAGGCAACTCGCGCCACCTCGGGGAGTCCCTGGGAGCTTGGGGACCTAGCAGGGGTCGCCTGGCCAAATGGATACACCCTGAGTTCCCTGCCTGTGCCCTGAGCCCTGGACTCTGCCAGCTCACCTGGGAACATTCTGGTCACCCTGGGAAGCCAGAGATGATGTCCTGACATCCTATCTCCCCACTGACCCTTCCATAAATTCTTCCCTCTGGGAGTCTTGTCTGGAGAACTTTGCAATCTTTGAGTTGTTTCTCTCCTTTAAAAAAAACTGTTTTACCGCGAGGTTCTTTCCATCCTGGGTTGGCTTTTCACGTATAACCAGAAGTCTTAGTTCAGTTCTCATCTAGGATAAGCACTTCTGAGATTGGATTCTATCTGCATTTCCGGCGTTCATACATACTGGTTTTCCGGGGTGGTGAACCCTTCTTTAAAAAATCATTTAATTGGCAAAGTGAGAAATAAATTTTACTCCTCTACTGGAAAAAGCATGCATTGCTCTTAGATGCCTTGCTCTTAGATGCTGCATCTATTAAATAATTTTTCAAACCATGAGGCACTTTTCAAGTTTTTATATTTGCTTCTGAAGTCTTGGATAGTAATAATTGTAGTTATTCATGAAATGTACATTACCACACAAATAACTAATCGAGAGATATTTTATACTTCTTAATTCAAATGAATGAGAAGTTTGATCTTCTCCAGTTAAGCTAGCATTATTAAGGCATTTCTTTGGTTAGCAGGAACTAAAACAATAATTAGCACACTCACAGGATGCAGATTTATTCACTGTTTTACAAGCTTGGACACTATATTTATCCACCATGGAAGAGTGGTTTATTTACGGATTTTGGAAATAAGGAAATAAGAATTTATGATTGCAAAAAGATCAGGTGGCATCTCTGTTAAACGAAATAACTCCCGTGCAGTGGCACCAGATCTCAGAGCAAGGACCTCCATCACCTCTCCTGAAATTGTAGTCTGCAAGAGTAAGACAGCCAGTGACATCACAACAAAAATATAAGGTGCCTATTTGCCAATTTCCACTTTGTGCTGTGTTTTCTCAACTTCTCTTTGGTTTAGTTCCCTTAGCAAGCAGTTGACAGTAAGTTACTCTACATACCTGCTTAGTGTTAAGGGAAGCAAATCTCTTCAACTTCTCAAAACACATGTCTGTGGTTTGGCGGAATTGTCCTATGAGGATCTAGTTTATTTGAACTCATAATATTGACGTTCTAAATCCATTATCATTTCTAAGGACTTTTTATACTTTTGCATAATAAATGAATAATAATTAGTAATTCCCACCAGTGGGTCCAGAAGCTTTGAGGATGAAGAGAAATATATATATATATATATATTCTTATCCATAACAGCCAAGTAAAAGCAAATGATGCACATATTAATTGATAAAACTTCTCTTGTTGACTCACAGACTAAAGAAGTAAGGAGAATTTAGGTGTTTATCTACTGCTATACACATAATGGATTCTCTATTGGAAGTCCATTTGCTGAGATGCACATGGACTTTCCTGGAGAAGAAGAAAGTGGATACCCGCAGTGAGTTACAAAGCAAAGAGGGATGGGAATCCACTCAGCAACATTATTGCTGAGAATCCAAAGAGCCCACCTCTGCCTACTTAACAATGAAGATACTGCTGTACCCAGAAGAGCAAAATGCAAGAACCTTTGGGCCAGAGTCATACTATGTGATATCAGGATTGTTTGACATCTTCTGATGACTAAAGAGGGCAGTTATAAATGCATTGTAAAGTCAAAATTACATGCCATTTCCAGGAAGGAGCCTGAGATCCTCAGACCTATGTGGTTTTAAAGAAAGCTTAAGAAATCAATTTGACGTTAGATGGATAGATACTTCCATCTAACCTGTCTCTCCTAACATCTAATCATTCCCTAAAGTCACTCAGAACTTCAAAAAGAATCACTCGGGCTATTATTCCTGCTGTTGTGCCAGCACCTAACACTTTATCTAACTAACAAAGGTAGATGTTAAATAAATATTTAAGTGAATAAACATTACAACATTGATATGGCTCATAAAAGGCTTCTCAGATCAGACTTACAGGTTTTTAAGGGGTGTTCATTTCATTACCAGGTACACTCCCTTGAGTCTAAAAGTCATTCTCATGGTCCCACATTGTTGGGGAAAATGAGTCTTAGAATTATCCCATTGTGAATGCATGTTTATAATATAACATTTATAGTATTGCTTTGTTTTCAAAATGATATTTGTCATCAACTCTCCCTTGTAAACCCCTTATCCTCCACTTGGGCACGTCTTACTTTCTTCACTCTTCCTAGAGAAGCCCTCATCCGTGTTCTGAGATACATCTTTCTTTCTGAGTGCATCTCTTTCTCTTAACCCTCATGCTTAATGCCTATATTAAAATATCTCTGGGGGCTGGAAAGATTGCTCAGCGGTTAAAGGCACTTGCTCACAAAACTTACGACCTGGGTTCAATTCCCCAGTACCCACATAAAGCCTGGTGCACAAAGTGGCACATGCAACTGGAGTTCGTTTGCAGTGCCAAGATCCCTGACATGCCCGTTCCCTCTCTCTAATTCTCATTCTCTCTCCCTCTCTCCACCCCTCTTTCTGCTAGCAAATAAATTACATATGTGTATGTATATATAAAATAAAACCCCAATGCTATCTCATAACAATGATATTTATTTGTTTAAAATTCCTTAGAACACAGAAAAACATTTCAAACACAAAAACAAAATGACCTATGGGCAGATGTGGCTACTGATGGACACAGACATTGGTCCAGCTGACTTTCACTCCTCTGTTTGTTGAGTAGTTGTGCAACTCACCTGCCCCCAGCCTTAGATTCTTCTGATGTGCACTCAGAATAAAGGTCCATCCCTGAGATTGTGTTAATCCTAAGTATAATGCAATATGTGGAAACTCCTGAACATAGTACTAGGTACTTAACTGAGTTCCTACAATGATCCCAGTGCTTACACTATTGAAAATACAGCATCCTACTTCACCCTGTGCATAACTGTGCCCTGGTTTAAAAAATTGTATCCCTATGGAAGAGCATCATATTTGCTTTGTTGGACAGGAGAGATGGCTCAGCAGTTAAAGTGCTTGCCTGCAAAGCCTAAAGATCTGGGTTCAGTCCCCCAGCAACCACATAAAGCCAGATGCACAAAGTGATGCATGCATCTGGAGATCGTTTGCAGCAGTTGGAGACCCTGGCATACCCATTCTCTCTCCTCTCTCTCTCTCTCTCTCTCTCTCTCTCTCTCTCTCTCTCTCTCTCTCTCTCTGTCTTCAGCTTGCAAATAAATAAATAAATATTTTTAAAGGTGAATGTTACTGCCCTGATATCCAGGCTTACCAGTTTACACAGTTTCAGAAGCCTCAAGTCACTAAAAAGTTTGTAAGCAAATGCGATACTATGAGGAAATTGTATGTTTTCAGGGATAGTTCTGTCAGTTGCTGATGTTCTAGGAAAACACTACCTATTTTTCTAAAACTAATGGAATTAGAAGAAAAAAAAATAAGAGTGGATAGACGTCCAATGGGGTATTAATTATAATTTTTCATCAGAATAAAATAATTAAGCTTAGTTATAAAATCATGGCACATTAGTATCATAGCCATTCCCTGGTTTTCCTTTGTGGTAAAATGTTTAAAAGGTGAAAATCTGATGTTACATTAGTAAGTTTTTTAAATATTTATATATTTATTTATTTATTTGAGAGAGAGAGAGAGAGAGAGAGAGAGGCAGATATATAGAGAGAATGGGTGCACCAGGGCCTCCAGCCAGTACAAAGGAACTCCAGAAGCATGTGCCACCTTGTGCATCTAGCTTTATGTGGGTACTGAGTGATTGAACTCAGGTCCTTCTGTTTTTCAAACAAAGGCCTTAACTGCTAAGCCATCTTCCAGCCCCATTATTGAGTTCCCTGTGCTCCATCTGCTACAGGAATTGAGAGGGCATTAAGCTCCTGGTTTTAAATTTTTGAAATCTATGACTTTGGACAAATTTAGTTTCAAAAGTTTAGTTATTGGGCTGGAGAGATGGCTCAGCGGTTGAGGCACTTGCCTCCAGTGCCTAAGGCCCTGGGTTCAATTCCCCAGGACCCACATAAGCCAGACCCAAAAGGTGGTGGCTGTGGTGTTCTCTCTCTCTCTCTCTCTCTCTCTCTCTCTCTCTCTCTCTCTCTCTCTCTCTCTCTCTCTCCTTGAAAATGAATAAATAAAATATTTTAAAAAGTTTAGTTATTGAACTTGAAAAATCTATTTATTCCTTTAAATATTAAACTAGCTATATAATTTTATAATCATTTGAGATTCCAATTTATCAACTACAGAAGAAACCCTTAGCAATTCAGAATCAGTGAACTTATAGACTTAAAAATGAGTGGTGGGAGGTTCCTATAAGTAAAGCGTAAGCCGTAGTGGAAAATACAAATTTCATTTCACATAGAACTCTGTTTGAATTTTTGTATTTAATAGATACACAGGTTATTTTCATAAAATGATACCAGTATTTTATAATCAGAATTCTAGCAAGAATTCACATTTTAAAAATAATTCTTTTGGATATCTTAAACTTTGCCTGTGAGATTTTCTTTGAAATCCCCATGTCAGTAATTTTATTGTAGACAATAAGTGTGGCTCACAAAGCAAATATTTACTTTTCCATATATTGGGCCATAGACTTTTCATGGACCTGCTGATTGGCTATTGAAGTACAGGTTATAATTAAAGAGCCACATCATTACAATAAAACAGACACCGCCCAGGGGAAATCCTGGCATCAATGGTGAAAGGAACAGCTCAGTTTTATTTCATTTCGTACATTGCCTTTATAAAATACAGTGAAAACTTTCTCTGAAAGTTGCTAACACATCCCTGGATTATTCGGAGTGCCAGTGAAAAGTAGGGGCTTGATTTATGGTATATTATAAAAGGCTATCTAATCTGTAAATCAGTTTTGGACTACAAAAACTTCATGGCCCTGTCTTATTTCACCCGACTTGTCTACCTTTTCTTTATTCAGCTAAACAGAATTAAACTCTTCTATGTGCCAAGTGGTGGTGTGTATGATTTAAATTAGGTAATAGGTATAAAAAACATGGAAGGTTGCATGCAACAGAGATTATAAAATCAGAGACTATGATTTGGTTGGAAGATCCCAGGTTTCAGATTCAAATGACAAGGAATTTAGTCTTTACCTCTTTGAGCCTTAGTATCATTATCTATAAAACTGAACATGCTAAATGTCTTACCTTGTTGGTAAATTATTACAAATGGAGGGTACTGAAGAGGTATCAGAGGCTGGTAGTGATAATCTAGGGGACATGTACAGTAGTCCTGGTTCTCAAAATAGTGAAGTCTTGGGGCTGGAGAGATGACTTAGTGAGTAGAATGCACAACTTGAGTTTGGATCCCCAGCCACCAAGGTGAAAGCTGGGCATAGCTGTGCATGTCTGTAATCTAGGAAGAATCTGGGAAGACAGGGAGAGCAAGATCCATGGGGCTAGCTGGCTAGGGAGTCTAGCAGAAGCAGTGAACTCTTGGTTCAACAGGAGACCCAGGCTCCAAAATTAAAGTGGAGAGACACTGAGCAAGACACCCAACTTTGATCTCTGGCCTCCACCTGCCACAGACACACATGCATTCATACCCACCCACACACATGTATTCATACAACGCATACCACACAAGCATAAAGTATTGAAGGATTAAACCAAAAATATGTATAAAATGCTTCTCAACAGAGGTAGGAGGATCCCTGTGAGTTCTAAGACAGCCTGGGACTACAGAGAGAGTTCCAGGTCAGTCTGGGCTAGAATGAGACCCTACCTCAAAATAAAAATCAAAATACAAGCAGAATGCCTCTCAAATTTGCATTCACAATTGCACACGTGACACACTATGCTACAGCTAAGTAAAATAAATAACAGAAGCACTGTGACTATAGACAATCACTTCTTGCAGGTATTTTACTTTCCTTTTTTTGAACATCTGTGAGTGTGTGTGTGTGTGTGTGTGTGTGTGTGTGAGAGAGAGAGAGAGAGAGAGAGAGAGAGAGAGAGAGAGAGAGAGAGAGATCTGTCTTTGCCTTCCACCTTGTTTGAGACAAATTCTCTTGTTTGCCACTTCAAATGCCAAACTAGTTGGCCTGTAAGCTCTGTGATCGTCCTGAGTCTGCCTCCCATTATCGGAGGTGTGTTGGGATTATGGACACATTTCTGCTATGTGTGTCTGGCTTTATGTGGGTCCTGAGAATCTGAACTCCAGTCTTCAGGCTTGCACAGCAAGCACTCTTATCCACTGAGCTATCTCCCCAGCCTGGGATTTTACTTTCTTGCCAGTATTTGTCTTAATGGACTGTTATTAATGTTGAAGTAGCTGCATGTTTCCTAAATGCTTCCTACTTTACTTTTTCTCACTAGGTTGTTTAACTAACCAGTTCAATGACCATTTATTCATTCATAAACATTTTCAATACCTACTAATACTATGCTCCAAGGTATGACTTTTATGCAAAAATTCATTGCATATGGCCCTTTTCCCTAGAAGGTTATGTGTTTCTTCAGCATTTTATCTAATGGAAAACTAGTTCTTTTAAGCTTATGAATTACATTTAAATGCTACATGGAATAATCAGCTAGGATTTACTTAGGGTTTATGAATTTCGGATAGTTGATCTCAAAATTTAAAAGTCACTACCCCTACACTGCAAGGGAGCTGCTAGCCCTCTGATAAGAAGGAAAGGTGGACTGAGGCTGTGCAGGTGGCTGGTAGGACAACCTCTACTACAACATCCAGGTGACAGAAGACAGGAAGCTCAAACTTCTAGTAAAGTTACACAGGAGGAATCTACAATTTCTGCCTCATTGAAGAATACATTGTCAAGCTAGGGAAACGGCTCAAGGAATGAAAAGCCTGCTGACCCGGGTTCAGTTCCCCATGTAAAGCCAGGTGCACAAAGTGCTACATGTGTCTGGAGTTCTGGACTTCATTTGCAATGGCAAGAGGCTCTGGTGTTTTCATTATTTCTCTCTCTCTCTCTCTCTCTCTCTCTCTCTCTCTCTCTCTCTCTCTCTCTCTCTCTCTCTCTGTCACGCACACACACACACGCACCTTCTTGTGCACATTTTGTGTCAGAGCAGTATTACAAAAAGTTTCTCCCAATACTATTATAGTTCCATTTTTAGAAATAATCTTTTTTTGGTAAAATAGTTCATTGTCCCAGAATCCAGAATACTCAAGAAAGAATTTTGATTTTGAAAATAAAGCCATCTTCAACACTGACTCGATAAATTACCAAGAATGAATTTAAAAAACTAGTGTCTTTCGATCAAATCACATTCTCACTAATCCTACTTCGATTTATTCTGCTATGGTAAGAGTTGATATCATTTTTAAACAGTAAGGCTTCATCCTTCCTATAAATATGTTATGCATATGCAGTCAATTTGTCTATCTATGGTAACGAAAGATATTAGGAATGAATGAACAAGAAGGTACGCTACTAAATTTAGCAAGCTTATCATTAAACTTTTGACTGAGCTGCTAATTAATAGCCATCTCTACTAACTTAAAGTTTGGACCTTTGACCTATCAGTTTACTGCCACTAAAATCCACTAGATATGTACAATGTGTAAGTTATTATCTTCCATCATAGATTTGCTGTTCAGGGACCTGTGAAATTTACAGATTGCCAAAACTAACACTGCTGCTCTGTGAGTCGGAGTATTAAATACTCTATTGTAAGTTGTTGTATTAAATGCTTCATGGTGAGTTGGAACATTCTACTTGGTGTTTGACATTTGATTTCCCCACCCCTTGTTAGTATTAAATGATTTGAGGCAGAAGGAATTTCAGTTCTTTATTTTGAATAACTAATATGTTACAGAAATATAAGTGTTTATATTTTTTATTATTTGGGGGATTTTTTAACATAATCTCTTGTCAGAAAATTAAAAACATTTGAAATTAAAAATTTCAGTCAACTAGGATAAATGTTTTTGGAAGTGCTGCTTAATTATCTTCTGGTAATCAAAGTTAAACATCCCTGATAGTCTCTCATCTGTCATGGTTTCTGAGTAATTAATATTCACAATTTTGACTTAAGCTATTTAAGCCTATGCTTTCTTTGTCTACTCTTATCCAGAAAGCTCTGTTTTCACTAGTGAAGGAACAGTTTGGTAAATTATCTATAACAAAATCAATGTCTAGTTACTCAGCTATTTTCATAGAAATGATTGACTTAGTTCAAAATAAACATATATTATCTTTAATACTGAAAACCAAGAGATGGGAGAATCCTTTATTAGTTGTAATTGTTGCCAACATCTGATGTTAGGGCAAGATTATTTATTTTCCAATATATGCACACATGCATGTTTCCCTTTTAGTTCAAAAGGGAAAAAAAATACCATGATGTCTGTATGATCAGAGCCATACAGTCAGGAGAAACAAGATACGTGCTTTTCATTTTCCAAGAGAAGGTACTAATAATATGAAAGAAATTCCAGTAAAAAGCAGAAGGTAGTACTCTGAAAACAAGACTTTCAGCTAAAACTCATTATATTTGAAGTATAATGCCTTTCACTATATTATTATATAACTTTTCTGTGTTATATAACCCCTTCCAGTTTCCAGAATTCATGTGACCTAATCTTAAGAAGGTAATTTTTCCCATTAATTCAGTAATTTCATTGACTAAACATCTGAGTAATGCAAGTGGGCTTTCACGAGGTAGAATTCCATTAAATAAATGTTAATTCCAGGAAGGAAAAAAATATGAAGCACTTCTTGACCTGATGTGTAGGTTACTGGAAATAGTTGAAAATTTTCTGATAGGTGATGCAAAAAATCAGTGACATTGATAAAAAAATCTAGACCAATTTTTTTGTTCTTAAATGAAGCTACTCCTGTATCTATATTTTGTAAAATCAATTCTTTTTATGATGATATAAAGACCTTTATATATATACACACATTTATATATAAAGGTCTTTATATATACATATTCTACTTAAATATATATCTATATATAGATATATATTTAAGTAGCAACAATGAACAAACACACATGTGAAATCCTGTTTATTTTGCATCAGGGAGTACAATGACTTCCTCTCTAAACTGTTTAAGAATCTGGCAGAGTGACAAGTGGCCTATGACCACTGAGATAATTTTTTTAACTTTTCATTGACAATCTCTGCACATACGGACAATGTGCTATGATCATAATCCCCTCCCACCACCTTCTCTTTCCTCCTCTCCCAGGTACCTCCACCACTGAATTCCTTCTTATTTCTAACTAGTCTCTCTTCTAGTTGGATGTCATCGTTTTCTTCCCTCCTATGATGCAGGTCATGTGTCGGTAGCATCAGCCACTGTGAGGTCATGAATATCAAGTCCATTTTGTGTCTGGAAGACAGTATTGTAAGCATTCCTCCCCTTCCTTTGGCCCTTACATTCTTTCCTTCACCTCTTCTGCAATGGACCCTGAGCCTTGGAGGGTGTGATAGAGATGTCTCAGTGTTGAACACTCCACTGTCACTTCTCAGCACTATGGTGAATGTTTATTTACCACTGTCTGAAAAGACAAGCTTCTCTAATCACAAGTGAGAGCAGCATTCATATGTGGGCATAAACATAAGTATTTAGAAGGAAATTTAGTGGGTATAATATGCCCATTTAGCCATCAACCTACAGTATGAGTTTCCCCCCCTAGGGCTTATGAACTCCCCAGCCATTGGCTCTTGATTAGGTTTTCAGTACCAGGCATGAGTTCCCTCCTGTGGAGTGGGCCTCAAGTCCAATCACGGAACAGTTGGTCACCCCATAACAGACATGTCACCCTTAAGTACCAGTAGATTTATTTGGCCTGGATGGCCAGCCATAAAGATTCAGGGTCCACTGCTGGTTAAGACCATTGATGACTTTTCACCCCTAACAGGCTGCAAAGTTCTCACCAAGACTGTTTTTAAGAGAACGGATATGTATGGCTTAGTAGGATCAGTGAAAGTCATTATTCACTGAAACGCTCATTATAACCAAAAATCAACCTTGGCACTTGGTGTGCTGGCCTCCAACCACATAACCCCCAAACCCTTCTCATCTAGTTAGATTTCAGGAGAAAAAAAAGGAAGAAGAAGAAAGTCATGCACCTTACTGTAGATCTGAAATGATATAATCTAAAATGTTAAACAAAGGACAAGTAGAATTCATGGGAAGAGAGGATTTTTAGTACATCCATAAATGTTACCTTTGTCGGTTGGAATTTCCAAGTGTTTTCTTTCCATATTCAATTTTCAAGTTCTCTTCAGATTCAGTTACTCATCAGTTTCACCTCTTTGGTGTTCTGCTTCCTTGTTCTTAATTAATGCACCAAGTAATTGGAACTTTTCTCTTCAACTGGGAATAACAAAGTTAAACAAGACATAGCCTCATCTCAAGGAGATTGAGGATGAGTTGAAGAGAGAAGATAGGTATGTAGCTTTCTATTATTAAAATATTCTAGGAAAGAAATAATAAAACTGTGCAAGCTCAGGAGCATGACACTAATGTTAGATAAACAAACCAGAACCTGGTGAAAAATTCATGGAGATATTGTTAATTTTTAAAAATGATGGAAAGCTAGAATTTTGATAAACTAAGAAAGGCCTTCCCAGCTCCATGGCAATCTAAAGAAAGAAAGTCAGAAACCCCTGTGTCTTGGAGATTGTAGTCTTTTGTGGGTGGTGAGTAGGGTCCACAGTAGAGAGTCCAACACCACTGAGGCAGAGAAAATTGGGGATCATTTGGGTAAGTTGGAGACATCATATATTAACCATGGTGCCTTTGCCTGGGCAACACCCACCACTGCAAAGTTCTTGGTAAACTGGGAAGAGAATTATTAGAGATTCTAGACTTACACAGGGAGAGTTGTTTGCAGAATGTCAAGGGGGAAAGAAGCCAGAGTATAGCTTTCTATTAGAGAGAAAAGCAGCTTCAGAACCATAAACACTTGTTTTTTAACAGAGATCCCACAATGAACCATTCCTTTTGCAGCTATTTGCTGGACAGGGTGATGAACCAACCCCAAGCGTCTTGATCCTGCACCCTAGGAAGATGATGAACAAATTGGGAATGTAGCTGGGATGAGTAGAAGAAATGCAGAATATGTTTTTGAACTTGGAGACTGTATTAGAAACTTTGTGACAGAAGCTACAGACGAGTGTCTTTTCTCTTTGGAAAAATTAGCAAAAGAATACTTAAAGGAATAATGGAACCCCAGTTCCATATAAAGTTCTAGCTACTGACTTGCAAATAAGAAAAGTGCTTAATATTCAGAGAATAATGTTAGTGCACAATAGCAATGCAAATACTATTTTTTGTATTCATATGTGATAGGTGTGAGTGCTGATGTGCATGCATGTTTGTAGGTACACCTGTGTGTGCAGGTGCTAGTGAGTGTGTGTGAGTGTGTGTATGGAGGCCAAAGGTTGACTTTGGGTGTTTTCCTCAGTTGTTGCATAATAATAATAATAATAATAATAATAATAATAATAATTTACTATTATTGATTTTTTTGAGTTAGGATCTCACTGTAGTCCAGTATGACCTGGAACTCATTCTGTATCCCAGGCTGGCCTTGAAGTCATAGCAATCCTCCTGCCTCATCCTCCTGAGTTCTTGGATTAAAGGTGTGTGCCACCACACCTGGTTCACCAATTTTTTTAAACTTTTATTAATAGCTTCCATAATTATAGACAATAAACCATTATGATTCCCTCCCCACCCTCCCTCATAGCTCTTCCCCGTCTCAATTAGTCTCTGTTTTGTTTTGGTGTCATCATCTTTTCCTCCCATTATGTGTAGGTATTATCAGGCACTACAAGGTCATGAATATCAAGGCCATTTTGTGTCTGGAAGTTTGCACTGTAAGCAGTCCTCCCCTTCCTTTGGCTCTTACAATCTTTCTGCCACCTCTTCTGCAATAGACCCTGAGTGAGTCTCTGAAGTATGACAGAGATGTCCCTGTGCTAAACAATCCACTGTCATTTCTTCTCCACACTATGGTGTCTTTTGATTCATCCCAGTGGTCACCTCCATCTGAAAAAGAGAAGCTTCTCTAGACAAGAGTGAGAGTAGCATTATTATATGGGTGTGATCATTTTTAAGTGCTTATAAAACAGTTTGATGAGCTTAATACATATATTTAGCCAAACAACATCAGGCATTACTCTCTTAGGGAATTTTTGAGTTAGGATTTCAGTACCAGGCATGTACCATTATTTCTTTTTTTTTTTAAAGACAGGATTGCTCACTGATCCCAGAGCTCACTGATTTAGCTCCATTAGTTTGTATCTATAATCCCCAGTGCTGGGATTAAAGGTGCAAGCCACCAGGCCCAGCATTGTTTTACATGGGAACCGGGGATTAAAACTCAGGCCCTCAAGCTTACATGACGAGCACTTTACACACTAAGCCATCTCCCCAAGTCCCAAAGATAATGTTTTTAATATTTTAGCCAGAATACCTTCTAAATTTGCAGCTTTATTGCAAGTGTTGTGAAACATTATATATTATATAATTTTTTTCAGAGAATTGACATACAAAGAAAATAACTCTAGTTTTAATAATGATTTCCTAACCATAAAATATTTAACACTTGCTTATTAGAAATGAATTTTTTAGAAATACACAAAGGGCTCAATTCTTATTTTTGTCAAAGGGGAACAATTCCATACTTTCTTATCACATTATTATTTTTGTTTGTATATTTCCAGGTAGGGTCTCACTGTAGCCCAGGCTGCCTTGGAATTCAGTAGGTCATTCCAGGCTGGCCTCAAACTCATAGTGATTCTCCTACCTCTGCCTCCTGAGAGCTGAGATTAAAGGCATGCACCACCATACCCTGCTGCCACAATATTATTTAAAATTTATAGAGAATTAAGATGTGTGTGGTGGCACACACCTTTAATTCTAGTACTTAGTAGGCAAAGGTAGAAGGATGGCTGTGAGTTCCAGGCCAGGTCAGTCTGAGTCTAAAGAGTGAGGTTCAGGTCAGCCTGGGCTTCAATGATACCTTACCTCAAAACAAACAAACTATATATTCAAGTTATTGAGCATTAAATCAGAATTATAGTAAATATTATGAGACCATGGCTTCAGTATATTCCTCTGAAATAGTTCTGTAGCCACATAAAATTACAAGGTTTGGGCGGGACGGATGGCTATGTGGTTAAGGTGCTTGCCTGCAAAGCAGAAAGACCTGAGTTCAATTTCCCAGTAACCATGTAGAGCCAGATGCACACGGTGGCTCATGCATCTGGAGTTTGTTTGCAGTGGCTAGAGTCCCTGGCTCACCCATTCTCTCTCTATCTGCCTCTTTCTGTCAGTTTTTCTAATAAATAAATAAAATACAAAATAAAAATAAAATATACAAACTTAAAGCAGGGTGTCATTAGAAATATATGGTAATATAGACCTGATTTCAGTTTTGATTGATGATGTTTCCTTGTTATTCGGGATTTAAATGAGATTTTGAAATTTAGCTCAAAAGACATTGGAATATTTTAAGATTAGTTTTGAAAACAAATAAATAACAGAACTAGGATATTTCAGAAAATAACTTGCAGCTCAATTCCCTGAAAAACAATAGCATGTAGGAAATTGGACAGGAGACATACACTGCCTTGCGTCACTATCGAGGTGAAAGTTGGAGGGTTCCCTCATAAACAAGGAGAGATCATGGGTTGAAAGGGCTCTGCAACAGGATGTCTGTATAGTGGAGCAGCAAAGGGACATGAGAATGTGATTTCCTCCAGGGAAGAGGCTGAAACCCAAACTGAGAGACAGCAAAGGGTGAGATGAATGGGAAGAGGACACTGTCAGAAGATTCTCAGAGCCTTCAGGATTACTTCAGGGGGAAGTAAATTAAGTTCATTTTAGGAAATAGTTTTAAATATTTATCAGATTTCTCATAGATGTTTAACACTTTGTGATTTAAAAGGTCCAGCGATGGGCTGGGAGATAGGTCAGTGGTTAAGATCACTTGTAGCTTAAGCATGAGACCACCGAGTTAGATTGCCCAGACATATCTGTAACCCCAGTCTATGGGGAGAGGATACAGTTTTGGAAACCAGAGCATTGCTGGGGCTTGGACAATGGCTCCAGGATAAGGGAGAGACTCTATAGTAAGAAAATATGAGGATGAGTGATAAGAGATACACACTCAATGTTCTCCTCTGGCCTCTGCATTCATGGGGTATACACACACACACACACACACACACACACACACACACACACACACACAGGAATATAATTGACATCACACACAAAGGCCAGAGATAATAGTTTTAGTAGGAAGTAAAAAGTACAGTCCAGGACTTTGTCAGCAGAGTCACATAGGGTCCAGAATGTAGTGGGGGACAGTCCTCACTCTTGTCCTGTCCTGCCTATTCATGTTCATAACTGGTGGTGAAGGGAACTTGCAAAGAAGAATGAATCACATGAGAAGAGATTGGAGGAATGTGTGCTTTCTTAGACTGGAATACAGTGTTGGCCCTTTGTTGCATCTCCTGGAGAAGAGCCATGGGAAATAATTAGACTCGGTCTAAAATCCCCAGTGTATGATGGAAGCAATAAAATCTCATGGCAGAGTTGTGAAGAGACAGTATGTACAATGCCCTGGTGTACCATTGGCAGTCAGCACACCTTACGAGTTCTTAGGAGCAGCATTGGGACCAGTGGGCACACTTTGAAAGAGACTTTGTCATTTAATTGGAAATAAGTTTCAATAATTGACAGCCAGCTAGCTAGGAGAGCTTCCTTGGGGAAGTGTGATCAGAGTATATGGCAGACAGATACCTGGAAGAGACGCTGGGAAGGAGATTTCCAGATTGGGATTTACAAGTGCCATTATAATACTGAGGTTCAAATGGATCTAGGGAATGAGAAATGAAAATCCAAGAGAAAGGCTGGGATTAGAAATAAAATTTTAAAGTTTCTTATAGGTGACAGTAATAGGATGAAGAAAAAAAGACACAGAGGGAGGGAGGGAGAGAGAGAGAAGTTAAAATAGAAACCCAGAGCATATCTGCATCTAGTAGATATGTTGGGGGGCATAAAAATTAAATACACATGCATACATCCATGATATGCATATATACTTTCATCCCTAAGATGATCAGAATGAAAAAAAAGTGTTCAAAAGGGAATCAAGGGGGTTGGACAGATGGCTCAGTAGTTAAGGCACTTGTGAGCAAAATCTAATGACCCGGGTTTAGTTCCCCAGGACCCATGTAAAGACAGATGCACAAAGTGGTCATGCATCTGGAGTTTGGCCCTGGCACACCCATTCTCTTTCTGTCTTTCTCTTTGTTTGCCTCTCTCTACTTACAAATAACAATATTTTTAACAAAAGAGGATAAAGGTACTGTAATATGGTGTGAAATCACTTCTCATTGCAGGGATGAAATACCTGATCAAATTATGGAAGGAGAAGGCTTTTTAATGTGGCTTACTGTTCCACAGACTAGTAGAGTCCATCATGGCTGGGGCAGCATGACAGAGCAGGAAGCTAGTATCAATCACATTGTCACCTCAACAGGGAAGAAACAGAATATCAAGGAGTGGTGGTAACCCCTCAAGGCCCACCCCCAGTGACACATATCCTCCAGCAAGGCTCCACCTTCTAAAGGTTCCATAACATTCTGAATAGTACCACTTTGCTGGAGACCAAGTATTCAAACAATAGAATCTATCAGGGGAGAGGGAAACGTTGCATTCAGACTACCACCAAAACTAAGGAAGTTGCGATGTTTAAAACCAGTATTATGTGCAGTATATGTATATATACAGACATATATGATACATATAATTTTCCAGAAAGGGTTGGAAAAGAAAGTTTTAAGCAAAAAGGACAGCTGAGTTATGTCTTGTGGCAGGAAAGTTCAGTAATATCAAGGTACAGATGATGTATTGAACTTTACAATGAGAAAATTACTGTTGATGCTATAGAAAGCATTGTGACTAAAAGGTAGCCTAAATAAAAGTAATTTTATGAAATGCAATGAAAATGAAACATAATTGATAGAACTAAGAAGCCAGACATAGAAATCAGTGGTGGAAGGTGCCACCTGCCTTCCCACCCACACACCAAGAGAAAACTTTCTAATACTTAGGAAAGTGTTTAGAGTTCACTAAGCTTGTTGGCCTTGAGAAGTAAAATTGTCAATTGAGAGGGCCCAGGAAAACTTCCAAGGAGTTTCTTGGCACATCTTTTTTATTCGTTCTTGATAAATTTAAAATATTTCTTTATCAAAGTAAAAATAAATATTGGGAAATACTTTAAAACACTATCAAGCTTGACTGTTTCTGTGGCTTAGACCTTGTACTGGAAAGCGATTTTGATGATTTCGGCACCATGTTGGGCTTCGCCTCCAGGCTTCAGGGTACAAGTTTTCAATTTAGAGATAATGGAATTTCCCTAAGGTTGGGGACAAGCTAGGATTTTAGAACTTCTGAGCATAATAAGTTCAAAAGGCACCTTGAAATCACCTGCGTCTACAAAATAATGGATTTCCCCCTAATCTTCTTATCTCTAATAATTTAACTTATTACCAGAAGAAAGATGTGAGACAGATACAATTGGTCTTTCTATAATGGCTTTTACTTGAGGCATCTAAAATCTCTCTATCTCTCTCTCTCTCTTTCTCTCTCTCACACACATACACACACTCCACACACACACACACACACACACACACACACACACACACACACACACACACACACACCATGTTTCCAGGTTAGAAAAAGAATAAGATATCCCAGATCAAATGATTCTTACATGCTGAGCAAGTTTTGATCATAATGCTAACTGTTAATATATTAGTCGATTGACAAATGTTTGGCTGTTAAATCACAAGCAAGTAGGGGCCTAGAAGATGCCACAGCAGGCAACAGCCCTTGAGGCACAAATATGAGAGCAGAAGTTCAATCCCTAGCACACAAGTAAGAAGCTGGGCAGAGTCACACATGTCCTTAACCCCAACCTGGAGGTGGGTGGACATCAGGGTGATAGGGACTTGGTTTTTGGTCAGCCAACAAAAACAGCAAGCTCCAAATTTGGACAGAAATTGCCTCAGGGAAATAAGACAGAAAAGCCATAGTGGAGTGTAACGGGTCATGCAGCTCCTGAGACACCCTCCCCTTGAGTGGGAGGTGTCTAGAGCTAAAACCTAGGTGCTAAAACTGATTGGTGAGGTATGAACCAATCAGCTGTCTCTCTGACTCTCCTGGGGAAAACTTCAATTAACTTTCCAAGAAAAACAGCACTCTCTTCCCCACATGGCAGGCTGGCAAATGGACCTCTGAATCTCCCATAAAAAGGTAAGGCCTACTTTCACCAGAGCCTAATGGCTGGGGTGGGGGGAGGCTCCAGATTCTTCCCACATGAACCTTTCTTTTTCATGATGGAAGCCCTCTGTTATTTTTTTCTGCTACTGCTTGTTTAGCTAAACAGCATAAGTTCTGTTCAACTCTCCATGTTTTTCTCCCCACACTGGTGGCTGGAGAACTCTGTAACTCCCCATGTTCCCTTAAATAATAAAATCTCCCACTATACCTTAGTATAGTGTTGTCTATGATTTTAATTCTTTAACTTTATAGACAAGAATCTAGGTACTCCTCAAATTTTGGGGTGCATTAGAATTTTGCTGGGCATTATCTAAATTCTAACCCCCAACTCACCCTGCTACAGGAGGATACCAGATGTCTTCCCCTGCATCTCTACATGCATCTGCACAGGATGCACTCATTTGTATAGACACACACATGCACACACATTGCATACACACACACATACACACATACACACAGCCAACATACTGCACATACAACCAATAAAAGAAGAACCAAGTATACAAAGAGCTCCCTCATTAGAATTTATCATACTGCTTCATAAAAAGGTGTCCAAGCTAATGAACGTTGTCTTCATGCAGTGAGCAAAAAAAGTAAATCGTAATTTTCTCAGGGAAAAAAATGTACTCTGAAAGAAAATGGAAATGAGCACTAATAGGAAAAAACACCTCAAGAACTCACTGGGTAAAGACTTTTGAATGCATCTTTGAGATGAGGTAAAATTTCTTCTACACTCATTCTCTTATATGATATTGAATTGTCATCCCAAAGTAGGACAGAGAGAACGCTGAAGAAGTTCAGAGGATGAAAATGAAAAAAAAAACAAAATGGCATGTGACTACAAAACCAACTCTATTCAGGATGGAGAGATAGATGCCTCAGTGTTTAAGGTGCTTATCTGCAAAGCCCAAGGACCCAGCTTTGATTTCCCAGTCCCCACATAAAGTCCGATGTACAAGGTGGTGCAAAGTGTCTGGAGTTCATTTGCAGTGGCTGGAGGCCCTGGCACACCCATTCTCTCACTCTCCTCTCTCTCTTTCTTCCCCTCTCATAAATAAATAAAATATTTTTTTAAAAACTATATTCAAAGCCGGGCATGGTGGCGCATGCCTTTAATCCCAGCACTCGGGAGGCAGAGGTAGGAGGATCGCCGTGAGTTCAAGGCCACCCTGAGACTACAGAGTGAATTCCAGGTCAGCCTGGGCTAGAGCGAGACCCTACCTCGAAAAAAAAAACTATATTCAAAATGTGTGATACTGTTTGTTTCTGCTGGCCCATTGCCTTTGGCTTCTGATACAAATACTCTAGGGCTGAGGAATAAAACATTTTTTTGAGAGAGGAGTTGCAAATAAAAGGGATTCATGATGAATTGTGTTTTACCCAGCGACTTTCTTCTCTTATAACAACTATACACTGAGCACTTATTATGGTGCTAGGCACTGTTTTGGAAAATTCTTATTGATTATAGAACAAAACGGACAAAGTCTTGGCTCTGTCCGGCTTGTGTGCTTGATCTTTGAATATATATTTTTTTTCTCACAGAGCAGCATCTGGGTCCTTTGTAAAGCAGGGCTGCTGAGCAGACATCAGGTGAAACAAACGGGATGAAGTGAAAGAATAAGGAAGGCGTGCTGGGTGTATCAGGTCCGAACATAATGATTTCAGAAGTGACATGACTTGGTATCAGTCTATATCAACCCAATGTCTTGAACTACTACAAATATACTAATTGCAGTTTCAAAAATATCAAAAAAGGAGACTTTCCTCTCCTCAACCCAATGTCTTGAACTACTTACTACAAATAAACTAATTGCAGTTTCAAAAATATCAAAATGAGCTGTCTGAGAAAGGAGACTTTCCTCTCTTGCATCCACTCATTCAAGGAAATCCATAGCTAGTAACATCTGATGTTCTGGGCACAAGGGGGAGGAGTGAGCTCATTTTTCCAAGGCTAGAAATCTGACTTCCCTCCAGGAACTTCCAGGGAAGGAGCTGCCTGCTTCATGTTCACCCCTTAGCCGAACTTGCATTTGCCTGCCAAACTTGCTTCCAAGTGTTCTAGGCTTAGAAGAACATTTCAGAGAATTTAAAGCATAATTAACTGAAGCAGAAGGATTCTGGTGCACATCAGAAAATGAAAGTAATAAACCAAAAGGAATGTATTTGTGAAATGCATTTCCAGGCAATAGGATAGAAATTCAATTTTATTTCATTGAAACCCTTGGGAAAATTATGCATGGAGGCTGTAAAATGCATAGAGCCAGAGTGAGATGAAATGAATGAAGAGGCAGAGGCAGCTCAAATAACAAGGAAGAATGGTGTTTTCTCTTTTGGAGGAGGTATTTAGCAGATTGCTCTATTACCTACATGCACTCAAAGGTTCTGGTGATATGACAGCAGAAGCAGTGTTTACCAAAAAAACTCATTGGGAATTATCTGAGCTTCACTTCCACCTCTGATTTTTGTTCTTTTTTTTTTCTTGGTTCATAATGACATACGCAGGATAACAGGATGGCTTTGTTTTCAAGGATAGCACTGAAGCAAGAGATGATAAATTATGAAGAGCTGCTAGGGGTTTGATTGTTGTCCAGGGGAAATGAAGGGGAAGGAGCTGGATGTGTTCCAGGAAAATATGTAACCATAGCTAATTCTCCAGTTGGTCTTTTATTTGGTTTGAAATGATAGACAAGAGGGAAGACATTGCAAAGATTCCACCATCATTTGGCCATAATTTCAAGCTAAGCAGAGCTAATGATAGTTGTATAGTCAAGTTTCTTTTTTTAATTTAAAATATTTCATTTATTTATTTGAGAGAGAAAGAGAGAGAGAGAGGCAGACAGAGAGAGAATATGGGCGAAACAGGGCCTCCAAGCCACTGCAAATGAACTCCAGACACAATTGCCCTCTTGTGCATCTGGCTGTATATGGGCACTGGGGAATTGAACTCTGGTCCTTCTGCATTGCAGGCAAATGCCTTAATCGTTAAGCCATCTCTTCAGCCCAAGTTTCTTAAATCTTTTCAAAAAAGTTACATGTCGTTTGGATATAATTAGAATTTGATTATCACGATTCCTGATATAATAGAAAACATAGTATATATAGCTTTTTTTAAATTTCAGGGCACAAATTTTCATTTTAAGAAAAATAGCATGAGACACAGTACATAATTTGTTGAATTTAACCCATAAGAAAGATTAAAGATGAGATAAAATGAAGATAAATTTAATAGAAATGATTAAATCATGCCAATCTTGCTTTTGGATGTTTCAAATATCAAAATAGCATTTGGTTGGAGAAAATGTGGAGAAAACATGGTACCAATGGATACGAATATTAGTCTTCTAGAATGTTTGATCTTGAGATGAGATCAAGGAAACTGAGTTCTAGAAATAACTGTAGATATGCTTGGAGAGTTTAAGAATCCTAGCATGGTATAAGTGATATTATCCATATGAGATCAGTATCTGTTAGTATTGTCAGGACCATTATGATCGTTTTAATTAGCAATCCAGGCTAAATAATCAGTAGTTGACTGAATTAATGCATTATCTCTCTGAGAATGGAAAATTTCCAACTCAGACTCTCATTCATGGTTCAGTCTCTCCATTCCTTTCTTCCTACCTTCATCTGCTCAGAAATGTCAGTATCTTAACCACAGAAATCCTGCTCTAACTTTTCTCTTCTATGCGCTCTGATTCGTACTGTTTGCAGATTGCAATGCTATACACAGTACATGTTTCCTTTTGCTTTCCCAGATCCTTCCTCTCTATCTCCTTTCTTTTTTCTTCTTTCTTTCCTTTCCTTTAAGTATACGTCAATTTTACTAGATTAGAGATAGAATTTAAGAGAAGAAGGAAGGCAGCACACTTGCCCAAGGAAGCAAGAGGGGTTTTGGAAGATGGGGAAGCCTCTCTTCTTTCCTTTTGGACAGGGTCTCATGATATAGCCCAGAGTGACCTCAAGCTCACTATCTTCTTGCCTCAGCCTCCTGAGTTCTGAGATTACGGATATACACCACTACACCCAATTCAAATTCTGACCATCATTGAAGTTCTAAACTAAATCCTGAGATTTCCACAAATCCAGAATCTGGGTCTGGTAACCCTGGGAGAATTTACTCTCTCCTTGAAACTGCACTGGAAAAGCGAGGTGGATGTTGTGTTCTCCACAAGGAAAGAAAGCCTGCTCTTACCAGATGGTGACATCTACACAGTCACTCACGCTGGAAGGCCACTGACCTTGATCCTTTCTCACTGATACCCTCCTTTCAAATCTACCCCTAGCCTAAGACTCAGCCTATCCCTTGTGGTCCTCTTGCTTCTCCTGCATTTCTTTCTTTTTTGTTTTTGTTTTCTATTTACTTGCTTATTTATTTATTTATTTATTTATTTATTTATTTATTTATTTATTTATGTTTTGGAGCTCACTATGTAGCTATCCCAGGCTTGCCTGTGAATTAGTGTATCTCCATACTCTTGGTAATCCTCCTGCCTCAGCCTCCTAAGTGGTGCATTACAAGCACAAGCATCCAGGGCCTACGTTACTGCATTACTGTGTCCCCCGATCCCAGGTCACCACCATCCTCTTTCCTGAACTTCTACAGCAGCTTCCTTGCCTCTGTAGTCACCTCACCCTGCTTGTTTCCACATGGGTGCCAGAACAATCAATCATGGGTCCCGATATCAGACTGCATTTGGAAACATGCTTATCTCCCCGGGGCCTACAGATAAAAAATGTAGATCCTATGCTCAGTCCCTCCTCTGATTACATCCCTTCTCTCCTGTCCCTGGTCACCACCCACTCTCAGACACTGCTGTGGCTTGAAAGGGAAATGTACCCCATAGGCTCCTGTGTTTGAATACTTGGTCTCAAGCTGCCAGCACTGATTGGGAGGTTTTGGAACTTTTCACAGAGCCTCATGGGAGCAAGTGGGTCATTGCTGGGGGACTTTGAGGTTGGCTAGTTCCACCCTACTTCCTGCTGCTGTTCACTCCCTGGCTGAGCCATCTCACACCTCTGCTACCCACCCCACCCAACCCCAACACCTGCCCAGGCAACTAGAAGCCAAGGAAAATCCTGTCTCTCTTAGGGTGCCTCTCAGCAGATCAAATTCTTAGACCTCACCCACGCTGAACAAATAAATGAATCTTTAAAAAATAAACCATGTTATTTTAGGCTCTTTGTTTTCAAAGCCATCCTGTTACCTTGTACAGCGCATTGTGGCTGCTTTTTTCCCACCTGGAAATCTTACCTTAAGTACAACTGTCAAACAGAACTCAAGCATCAGTGAGTTCAATGAAAATGTCTCTGGTTACATGGTGTGGCCAGTGCTTACTTGCCTACAGTGGACATGTAGTAGAGCCCTGTGGGATTTTTATACCAAGTTATAAGCTCCTTGAGAGAGATATACTTTTTTATAACACCCCACATTTTATTAGCTACCCATAGAGCTGAAAATATCCCCGTCATTGTGAAGAACAGACTGGGTTTTGCAACATAATAACAAGACAGAATTATGATATCTGTTTGCCAGGTAACTGAAGATCAAGTTGGACTGATGAAGTAGACATTTTGGGGGACTCTAGGACAGACCTTCAACACTGTGGATTCTTGATTTCATGATACTGCTCAGCCTAAGATCACCATCTACTCCTGAGACCTTATGAGATCTGCCTGTTTCCCTCTCTCCCACGTGACACCATTCTGAACACATTTCCCTTTCACTCTTTCTTTGCTCCTGCCACACATAGGCTCATAGGTTCAGGCAGTAGGCCAGCACATTCATGCTTTCCTTCTGCCTTGAATATTCTTCCCACAAACATCCATGTGACCCCATTGTCTTACCTCCCCCTTTCATTGCTTAAATATCACCTTTGCAGAGAAGCCTACCACTGTCTGAAACTGCTATCCAAACCCACCCACGTGCCCTTCATGTCTCTCTATAGAACTGAGAGTTTCCATGGGATTTTATGTATCTTTTACTCCCTCTGTATCCTGGGTACTAAAACACAGCCCAGCTCATAGCAGTCACTCAATATTCACTGAGTAAATCAATAAATCCCTCTCACATGTGCACTGGCTCTTCTTACGGGTCTACCAGATACGTTTTCTTTGAGTTGTCTTTTGTCCACGATCCAACTGCAGATCTGATAGTTGGTTAATGTCTGACCTTAGTCAAACATGGACTGAAGTCAGAGTCATTTATCTTGGGCTTCATTTCTGGCTCTGCCACTTTCTAATTATGTGACCTCGGATGACTCATTCAGTCTTTCTGGTTCCAGCTTTTCCCATTTGTAAAACAGGACTAATGATAACTAGTGAATTACTAAGAGGACAATCACATCAACAACTAGAAGGTTCCGGAAACATGCTACTTGGCTATTTTTATCTATTATCTGTGGAGCAAACTAAGGCAATATGACGTGACAAAGAGTTGTACACATGAGTGTACCAGATAAGGATTTGACTTCTTTTTAAAATTATTTATTTAAGAGAGAGAGAGAAGAGAGAATGGGTGCACCAGGGGCCAGGGTCTCTAGCCATTGCAAATAGACTCCAGACTCAGGTACCACTTTGTGCATCTGGCTGACTGGATGCTGAGGAATGGCATCTGGGTCCTTGGGCTTTGCAGGCAAGCGCATTAGCTGCTGGGCCATCTCTACAGGCCCAGGACTTGACTTGTTCTGTCTCCACCTCTTGCTAGCTGCATGAGTAAGAGAAACTTAGTTAACAAGGAGGACATTTGATCACAGAATGCGTTAAGATAGCCAATGAGGTAATATATCATTATTCAACAATTTTTAAATGTCCCCCTTTTCACGTTGTAACAATTTAAAAGTATGCACTTTCAATTGGTGGTGTCTTCAAAGCTTTTATATGTGAAACAGGATGGTAATTATAGTTTAGAATATTTCAGGTCGTGCTGACAATTGTAAGATTTCTTTTTTTTTGCCTCTTATTGAGAAAAAAAGGTGGCTTCTAAAGAATAAAGTGCTGAATTTTATCTTAAAATACTTAATAGCCATTATTTTTGTGGTTTGTCTTTAACATCACTTAGTCTTATTTTATAAGAAAAAAATGATAACATTTTAAAGCAACAACTAAATGATTTGCTCAATTTCTTTGCTCTTAGCAAACAGGTACTTTGTTTTTCGGGGTCCCTGTACCTGTATCTTCATTTGGTTTATGCTTTTTTTTCTTCGCCTTTGATTTGGTCATGGAGGACAAGAATAGAAGAATATCCTGGCAACCTCAGCCACTGCACTTTAGCATAATATGGTTGCCAGGAGAAAAGGATAGGACAGCACGTGAGCAGACATGTGCCTCTGATGTCCTGGAGGAGCCAGTGGGTTGTGGCAGAAGCCAGGAGCTCAGAGCAGCTTTCTTTATCCTGCCTTCTGCTAACACACACGGAAATGTAACTGTCTTATCATGCCCTCTGTCAGTTGGCGGTAATATTTTATGATCTCTTTTAAATAGACTACAAAGATAAAGGAAATAAAAATCTATTACTACCAATGTCAATATAAAGACACATAACATTTCAGCCCATTATTCCTGAAACAGTCTCATATAAAACCAACACTATTAACACTTTAACAGTAGGTCATGACTTAGAAGTTATATCCTACTATATATCTTGTGATTTGCTACAGTGAACCTGGTTTTCAGTTAACAAAATTGGAAAAGAATAATCAGAGTGCTAAATGGATTATGGGAAGAAATGCCGCATCCACACACCACATTATTGGTACAATGAAATACAGAAATTCTGAGATGGATGTAATATGCTTCCATAAAGATTTTAATAGCAAAGGCTCAATGTACAATTCATTTTCTTCATTCAGCAGTTATGGTTGAATGTCTACCAAGTTCCATCCCCTGAATATCAGAACAGTGGCTAAAAATAAATATTTCAAGGGGGAATGCATAAAACAAGACACATGTACCATGAAAACAGAGTGCCTCATGTGGGCATTGTCCTGTCCCCTTAGTTCAGGAGGGCACCACAATGCTTTGGGTTTTACTCTTATTAGCATTTGAAAAACAGTAATATTCTGGAAGAAATATTTTAGGATCCACCAACTTAGTCCAGCTGTCAGTTGGCAACTGTGATTAGACCCAGGGACCTTCTCCATCTGTGACATTTTTTGGTGTGACATGTCACAGTGAGATGAACTACCCAAGCATCAGTAAACTATGGACAATTTTAATAAAGCTTGTTTTTTTTCTCTCCTACCTAATCTCATTACGTACTTGATGTGTTCTGACCGAGTCTAGCACCCACGTATATATGTCTTGCATTTCATGTCTGTGTGCTTTATAATGAGGGACGTGTGAGTCTGCTCATGGAGTCGCAAGGGCTATCAGATTCAGCTACCTGCATGTTTTTCCTTTTGTCTGAAGAATTAATGAACCAGACAGAAATGGAGGAACCCCTTCTAGCTTATGAATCCATGCCATGTGATTCTTTGATTCCTCTTTCCCTTTGATCTGAGCATTAAAAATGAAAACATTGCCTTTCATTTAGTTATACTTCCATCCAAATTTTTCAAAAATGGAAATAGGTTGCAGAGTGATGAGGAAATGACAGTATAAAACTCAAAATGTAAGAAGTAAAGATTAAAGATTATATCTGATCATCTATTTTAGTGTACTTCTTCATATCCAGCATCACTGCTCTGAGAATGTGAGAGCTGTAGAGTGTGAGTCTTTTGGTCTGCTCTTGTTCAAGCACACACATACAGGACATTTGCAATTGTATTTTATTTGCAGTGTTAGTTTTGTCCATTTATCCTGACAGGAAAAAAAAAAGGAAGTGTGTCTTGGCATGTCGCATTCTGGTCCTCCAACGGTGTCCCATTAGAACCTCACATAACATTGCCTGCTGTCTGGCTGTATGTGAAGGAGTTAGGTGATAAGGCTTATCACTTCCCTTCCTAGAAGGCCCTGAAAGAGCAAAAATGCCTTCAAAGTACAAATGCAGACAGCTCTGACAGCAGGAGAGCTAGATATTGAATTTGCTAGCTTGCTTCCAGGCCCCCCTGCAAATCACGGGAAGACACCATTGGTAGTGCTGGAAGCTGCTAAGGGCACTGTACTCCAGTCATCTTCGATAGCAGTTATTTTGCACACGGCCCATGCTATCTTCCATCACTTTTAAATCAATAGCATACAATAGAGTCACTAATAGAAAATACAGTAGAATGAGTTATGCATTTTGAAAAGCAACACATAAGGTCAAAGACCAAATTCTAAGCTAGGCACAGCTGCATATGCCTGCAATCTACTATAATTATTCCTCTCAAAGATTGACTTTTGCCCCTCAGAAATATTTGTTCTTTCTTTTATTTAATTATGGTGCATGCATATTCTATCACAAGCCACAAATAACTGACTAGTTCATTGCTTTTGGGTGGTTAATTAAGGAATTAATAAGCCAACTGCCTGTTAAGCCTTTGCATTTCGTTCTTAAATTTCAAGCCATAGAATACTGAGTTGAAGTACCCATAGAGCAAACAGTCTGTCACTCCTGTTATAGTTAGGTCCTGGTACGAAGTGTTCACCATCTTGGCCATGTTTTTCAGATATGTTGTTTATGATCTATCTGAAAAATTAAGAACATGAATTTATCTGAAGTAAAAATGAAAGTTTGAGCATTCCCTTCTGCAAGAATCATCCAACCTGAAGACAGGAAAGCCACTTAAGAAGCTTTTAGTCATTGGACTGGATATATTCAAATTTTGTAATAAAATATACCTTATGCAGCCTGGGGAGATGACTCAGTGAATACATCACTTGCTGTGCAAATATGAGGACCCCAAAACTAGATTAGCACAGTGTTTGTAACCCAAGTACATCTACAGTGAGAAGGGAAGCAGAGACAAGAATATCTCTCTGGAGCTTGTGAGCTAACGAGCCTGGTCAATGCAGTGCTAAACAAGAGACCTGCCTTGAACAATCTGGAAGGCAAAGACTGACATCCTAAATTGTCCTCTGACCTTTACATGCATGTCTGCACTCACAAAAACATGCATGCATATGCACACACACCCCAAAAAATCCGTGTGAAAAAAACTTAACTAAATTTTAGAAATTAATGCAGACTGTGTGGAAATAATCATGTAGCTATAACAATCTCTGTGTTAGAAAGAACCTGAGTTAAAACAGCTATTTGATCCATCTCCTGAAATAGACAAGAAAGAGGAAACCCTGTGAGGACTAACTCTTGGGGCTGGAGAGATGGCTCAGCAGTTAAGGTTCTTGCCTGCAAAGCCTAAAGACCTGGGTTTGATTCCCCAGTATGCACGTAAAGCCAGAAGCACAAAGAGGTACATGCCAAGAAGTATCTGGAGTTCGTTTGCAGTGGCTGGAGGCCCTGGCATGCCCATTTTCTCTGTTTCTCTTCTCTCTAGCTCTCTCTGCTTGCAAATAAGTAAATAAATAAATAATTTTTTTGAGGTAGGATCTCACTGTAGTCCAGACTGGCCTGGAATTCACTATGTAGTTCCAGGTTAGCCTCAAACTCAGGACAATCCTTCTACCTCTGCCTCCCTCAGGAGTGCTGAGATTAAAGGAGTGTACTACCACGCCCAGCAAGTAATTTTTTTTTAAAAAAAGAACTAAGTCTTGTGATAAAAGGAAATGGTCTGAGATTGACCCACTCTCACCAATCTGGGGAGCTTATGTTTAGTGAGCAATTAATCCATAAGAGGAGGCTTTACTGCCATTGTATGTACATCAAAACATCTTTCCAATAATGTAGAAATACCATCCTTATTTTTGTTTTGTTTCTTTTTTTCTCCAATGGATAATTAGTCCAAAGAGGCTAAAACATTTCTTATTGCACATCAAGTTAGTGACAGAGCCAGGGCAGCATTGGGGACCTTCATTTGTCCCCCTAGTTCTATACCCTGTCTTACCTTTCTGCCTGTGTAGATGGTGCTATAGGAGGCAGTGGAAGAAACATCTACCAGTGGACATCACTGCTTTGTCTGGCCCTCCTCTGGGTTTCATCACTGACACCTTTTAGATTTCTTCCCACAAGCCTGCTTGCTCTTTGAATTTTTTCCTTACATTTCTTGAACCCAGCACACATCTAGGACCAAGAAGATCCCAAACAAAGGTTAATTTGACACCTATCTCAGGACACTATAGGTAAATGGTGTGGCTTAGAAAGCTGATAGATTCATTTAAATTTTTTTCTATTATTGTTTGTGTGAGAAGTGGGGGGAACGCCAGGACCACAGTGTGCACATGGAGGTCAGAGGACAATTTTAGGGTCAGTCCTTGTCTGTCGGCTTCATCCATCCCTCTGTTCTTTGTGGTGCTTTAGGGAAATTCTTTATGTCTCCACTTCCCTCTCTGCTCTCGCTGTCAGCATCAGCAAGCTGGGATAACATAAACTGACAAAAACTGCTGGATTTTTACTTTTAACCGGGTTCAGGTACTCCAACTGAAGCAGAAAAGCTTTATCTACTGAGCCATCTCCCCAGCCCTTGGTAGATTCAAATTATAAAGGCTGAAAAATTGGATGTTAAATATTGTCTTGAGTTATGGTATTTGCAAATCAAGATCTAAATATTTCTTTTAGAGTCTGAATAATCAAATGTTTCCCATATGTGGAGTAATGCATCTCTTAAATGACTCAGCAGATATGAATAATATATAATTAGATCATTTTTTCATAATCTTCAATAAAATTGGGGAAATGATATGCTAGTAACCGTTTTGAAATCTTTTCTATTAAAATTATGATTTCAGACAATTGCCTGGAGTAGCTCCAGACATTCAGTTCTGTGTCTATATGGAATTATGTGCAGAATATTTAAATGTCAACCATGCTATAGATTCTGTTATTAAGTGGATTGTTCTCCCTAGAGTAAACAAACCTAGCATTCAATTTCAAAGTCATTCTTTTTTTAATTGCAGCCTTTTTACCAGAACACAAAATAGGAATATTTAAAGCTATGAACAAGAGAATACTACTTTAGGAATATTTCTCCTGCTTTATTCATGCCTCATCCATTTATTGTTTCTGCTTTTTAAAAAAATATCATGTGGTGGTCAAGCTAGACACTCTTACAGTCCTCTTAATGGACTGTCTTCAATATTGGAGAATATCTCATTATGAAACATTATGGTTTCCTCTTTCTTTCAAGGTCTCTAAGTCACTTACTGAGAATTGATAGAAACGGAATTTCATAAATATCATCCACCCACAAAGTATAAGCCATTTTAATTTCCATTTTCTCCAAATTACTTTATTACTTTAAAACTATATGATCAGTTCAGAAATTCCCACTCATTAAATGTTTAATGGGTATACTGGAAAAGTTGTATTATTAACATTGTAAATTTTAGGAACAAATATTTCTTTTATCTGTGAAGATAATGTTAATCCCAAATTGTATTTCTCAATGAATGTGACAATTAGAAACAATGATTTATTATTTTAGCTGAATTAAAAGTATGTAGAGTCCTCATTGATAATAAACTGTACATAAAATTTGGGAAACATGTAAGATTCCTCTACTGAAAAATAGTTGTCTATGTATATGTAGGTAAGTTAGGGAGAAGGAAGCATGGAGGCCAGAAAGCTAGACACTTCCTACCATTCTTTCTCTCCCACTAATTTTTTATCTAATTTTCAATTCATCAATATATTGAGAACATTTCAAAGCATTGCAAGAAAAAAATCTGACAAAGAATTAAAGTTATATGGAAGCTTATCTTTCTTCTAGTACACTGCATCAATCTTTCTGAATGCATTCCCTGCTCTGAATTTTTTCAAAGGTATCATGATGAGAAATATGGAAATTAGGTACAGATTGCCAAGGTACAAAGACTAGAAGTTATTAATATGGTGAAAATGTTTCTCAAATCATTAAATTTAAATGCACATCATTTAAGCATTTTTAGCATATTTGCCACTAGACATGGACTGTCTAACACAGGCTGGAAGAGTTCATACAGGAAACCCTACTGATGACTTCCCACATTACATAACATTATTTATATAGTGTACTTCCGTGCAGTAACATTGTGGTTTCTGGACCTGAGAACAATCCTGCAGGATATTGGAAGATTTATCCCAATATCACGCATGGGGAAATGAAGAAGAGAAATTTATTTCACAGTTTTTATAGAAATTTATTATTTAGTACAGGTATGGCTGAAGTCCAAATCTGACTTCAAAACCAACCATCTTCCCCGTAGATCACTTTGAGCTTACAAGAAACCATATCTTGGATGTTGATCCCTTTACCTACCAAGGCAGCATTGTTCTGACTAGGTGCCATAGTGAGAGCCTCTTTGTCCTCCTGGGCTATGTGTTTACTCCATCCCCTAATGGCCTTTCTCCCGTGTGTCCCACTACCTTTATCTGCCTACTTGCTTGGAATGATCATAATAAAAAGTTTAATCACCTGCCTGGTAGGAAAGATGCTCAGGGAATATAAAGTGAACTTTCTTTGAGTAGAGAAAGAAAAAAGTAAAAGTGGATCAAACCAATGCATGCTGTATTGACTTCCAAAGCAGCAGACCCTACTGGAGACCATGGAGAGTTCATCCCTGGAGAAGGGTGAGTTTCAGTGATACAGAGAGAATCTGATTTCTCTGCTATTCTGAGTCTCAGTTCATCTTCCTGGAAAGAGCTTGGAGGGTCTAGTAAAATATCCCTAGGGCAATTACACTCAGGCCAGATCTAGAATCAGAGAAGACGCTAGGATTGTAAGACTTATTAACAACTGAAAATGCTTAGGGTGATATTTTCCCCATTTTCCTGCCATTCCATTGTGGAAATGAACCACATCTTCATTATCCATGCTATAGGTACTTAGGACTAGGTTATAAAACCAATTACTATTATAATATTTTTGGGTATGTGGGGGCACAAGTGTACCACACCATGAGTGTAGAGGCCAGGTGTCCCTCCTCACCTTCCACCTTGGTAGAGACAGGGTCTCTTGTTCACCTTGCATTCACTACACTCGCTGGCCTCTGAACTTCCAGGGATTCTCCTGTCTCTACCTCTCCTTTCAGGGTGGATGTGATTGCAGACTTTCACTCGAAGATGTCCTGCTTCTTTTCACATGAGTTTTGGCATTCCAAACTCAGCACTCAACCCTGGGTGCCAAGCGCTTTATCCACAGAACCATCTCCCCAGCTTGACCACAATGACTCCTAGATAATATCTCCATATTTTTGGTTCATTCCAAGTAACTTATAGCCCTAGCTGGGAACCTCTCCCTTAATACAGAAGAATCTACTAGTCTGAGGCCCACAATTCAGAATTGGTCCATCTATCCTCCAGCCCTGCTTTACTGGTTCTCAAATGAAAGCAAATCCAGAAGAGGTTTCCTGGACTGAAAGGAATGCACAAGAGAAAAATATATGTAAGTTATAAGCTCTTTTTCGTGGGAGGATCTTACTTGAGCCCAAACTCACTTGGAACTCACTTTATAGTCTCAGGATGGCCGAGAACTCACGGTGATCCTCTTACCTCTGCCTGCCGAGTGCTGGGATTAAAGGAAATTACAAGTTTGGAGTCACCACATAGCATTTGCTTAGCTCTGAAGCATTCATGAGCTAAATGGCACTGGGGACATTTGTGAGTGATGGGTGCCCTGACCTCTATCTGGCATTCACAAGTCTCATTTGACTCTGCAGCTCAGGGCGAAGTGAATTCTGCTGCACTCACTGTGATATTCCAGGCCCTTTCTGTACTAGATCCTGGATAACTACATAGCTTTTATTCCAAGGCATAATAAGTAAAGACAGATTTGGAGGTGGGGAAAGATAGACGTTCCCACAAAGAACCACATTAACAGGGAGTTTCTTTAGTTACACAGAAGGACTATAAATTCTAAGAGAGATCTTAATAAAACAGTTATTGATAAAATATCTCCATGTCGAAAGGCAGACATCAAGAATTCTTTTTGTAGTTTTGTTGTTTTTGTCGTCATTATTGTTAGTTCAGGAAGGGTTTCACGTTAGCCCAGACTGACCTGGAACCCCGAACTCACTCTAGAGTCTCAGGCTGGCCTGGATCTCACAGCGAATCTCCTACCTCAGCTGGAATTCAAGGTTGGCGCAGAGTTCTGAACTTTTAAAAATGTTTATATATTTGTTTGTTTGTTGATTTATTTATTTATTTATTTATTTATTTATTTATTTATTTATTATTTGTGAGAGAGACACTGAGGGAGAGAGAGTGAGAATGGGTGTGCCAGGGCATCTTGCTGCTGAAAATGAACTCCAGACACATGTGTCACTTTGTGCATCTGGCTTTACGTGGGTAATGAGGGAATTGAACCTGGGTTGTCAGGCTTTGCAAGTAAGTGCCTTTAACCAATGAACCTCAGAAGGTCTTGTCTTGACTGTGTTGCTTATTTGTAGTGGGGATCCTTATAGGATTGACTGGTCTTCTGGGTGATTGGGTCTTTTTCTTTGGTTTCTAAAATTGTGCCATGTGAAAACCCTGGGGTCCTTCTAGAGATTAATTTAAATTTCTGCCACTACTAGGTGTGGGTGTAGCCATAGCCAAGCAGTGATATAAAAAGCTAAGCAACATATGACAATTATTATATAAATGAAACTATGAATATGAGTATTTAATATAAAAATATGGTTGTGATAAGTAAATTAGTATGTCAAATATATATGACATACTAATATATTTTAAAATATGTATAATCATATGAAAACTATTAAAGGTGCATAGTCAAAAAGTAAAACCAAGTATTTTTTATTTTTAAAAAATATTTTATTTATTTGACAGAAAGAGGAAGAGAGAGAGAGAATAGAATGGGTGTACAGGGCCTCTTGCCACTGCAAATAAACTTCAGACATAGGTGTTACTTTGTGAGTCTGGCTTTATGTGGGTGCTGGGGCATTGAACCTGGGCTGGTAGGCTTTGCAAGCAAGCGACTTTAACTATCGAGCCATCTCCCCAACTCCCTTTGAATATTTTTGTGAATAAAAGCATATCAAACATGAATATTAAATTCACAGACATCAGGAAGCAAGTTATGACATCCAGCAAGCCTCAGTCTTACAAGTTGAAATAATAGACTGAAACAAACAAGATCACATTTGGTGAGACTAAATACAAAATGTAAAACCAATTTGGGGAGATGGCTCAGTGGTAAAAGAAGCTTGCTTGCAAAACCTGCTTCCCCAAGGTTTAGCACTCACATAAAGCCAGACACAAAAGAGGTGCATGCATCTGGCGTTTGTCGGCAGTGGCAATGTATGCATGCACACACATGTGTAAATAAAGAAATGATTTTTTAAAAGGCCAAGCATAAATTTCAAACTACCATCTTCAAGGCACTGTGAAACTTTGGGGGCTGTATATTGATTTTATTTCTTTTCTGTTATCTGAATTCCTATGACAGTGTTCAAAAGCATAAAGATATAGCACATAAGTGCATTCAGTTAATTGAGTAGCTGTGATTTGGGGGTCTTCTGTGTATATTGATGGGTGGGACAATCCTGTTGTCACAATGGGCAGTTGCTAGTGGCATCTAGCAGTCCCCTTATTCTTGCAGCATATGAGGCCCTTCCAGAGCGAATGTGTATTCACATCTGGACACCCTGAGGTAAGGAGCCCATTCATTGGGCAGTGCATGGGTAAGCTTCGTGATGCTGAAAGGTGACATCTGCTCACACCCAGGCAGTCTCATCTGCCATTGGATTATATCCCATTCTCCCGGAAACCTTCATCCATTCCCCATTTACATCTTTTCTCCTGGAGGTAGTCGAGATGACTCAGGGAATAAAGTGCTTGCCACGCAAAGAGAGGGCCTGTATTCAGATCCCCAGAGCTCCTAACAAAGCTCAGTGCTGTGGTACTGGCTTCTGTAATCCCAGCAGAAAAGGGATTGGTGGTGAAAAGGGAGGTGAAGACAAGAGGCTCCCCAGAAGCTCACAGGCCAGACAGAGCAATGAACAAGAGCCTGCCTTAAACCAGCTGGAAGATAAGCACCAAGGATCAACACCTCAGTTGTCCTCTGACCTCCACATGGATGCTGTGACATGTGTGCACCCACACACATGCACATAAACATGCACATACACAAATGCATCATACACATGGATACATATCACACACACGCACGCGCACGCACACACACGCAACTTTCTCCCTTGCCCTTTGGAACTGTTCTGTAGCTCAGCAGTGCCCTTGAAAGAGGTGTTTAGGCTAGCCAGCTCCCTGTCCTCAGTACTTTGGTCCCCACTCTGCCAGTCCCTCTACAGTCCTGTGACTGGGTTAAATCAGCCCTCTCTGTCCTCTG
>PVHP010015118.1:0-32500 GCA_004024765.1 Zapus hudsonius
GGGGGGGGGCTGCTCATGAATGTGTGTGTGGAGCCCAAATGTCAATGTTGTGTGACCTTATCAATCTCTCTCCACCTGATTCTTTGAGGCAGGATCTCTCATTGAACTTAGAGCTCACTGATTTGTCTAGTCTAGCTAGCCCTAAGCCCTAGGGATCTGGCTGTCCCTGCTTTTCCAGTACTGGGAGTACATGCATGTCCACCTCACCCACTATGTTATGTGGGTCCTGGGGCTCCAAATGCAGACTTTCATGCTTATGTGGAAATCACTTTACTCCCAAGCCATCTCCCCAGCCCACAGTGATAGCATCTTTGAGAGGATTGTCATATAGTTTACTCTAGGTAAAACTGGTAGCCTGGTTTCTGGCACATCACAAACCATCAAGCACATAAATAATTTATCACTAGACACCAATCCTAAGATACCACCATACTAAGTCTCACTTCAAGCAAATCCCATTAGACTCACTAAAAAAGGTCCCTAATGCATACAAGTTCATGAGCAATTTATTGTGCCCCAAAACAAATTCTTCAACGTTACCTGTGATCTAGCTGATTAAAACTTTAAAATTATTTGTCATTTTTTCCATTTTAAAAACAATTACCTGTCCTAACTCCTACTGGTCCCATAAGGAAAGTAAGAAGGCAATTGTTTGCATTAAAACCACGACCTTCTCCCTGATTAAAAAATAAACTTACATTTTTTATTGTCCATAATGAGTTACATTATTTAATGAGCAAACAATGAGTTGTTATCCCCAGTTCCCCAATGCCCCTCTTCCCCATCCCCAATCAGCTGGATATCCTCCTCCATGAGTAGTCTGGATCAGTCCTTGGGGCAGGGGATCATGGATAGCCTAGGAGTCAGCCCGGTTTTGACGGCCCTAGAGTGTTGTTACTGAGGGGGGCCATGACTTTAGGTATTCTCCCCCACCAAAAAATAAACTTACACTATCCAAGCAACCTTAATCCTACTGAGCTATTTGTCATGAATTTAGAATATGCTAGGCACTAACACAGGTGTGTTAGACAGACATATGTATACACACACACCTATCACATCAAGATATACACTGATGTTCACCAACATTATATCTTTGGTTTGCTACTGAACAGTGGTGGCCCTTTCTGAGAACTCAGCCCACCACCTTTTCTATTTGGAGCCACTGATGGCATTGCATACCTGGTTGTCCTGATGAATATTTTCACTGAAAATAGATATAAGAAGCTGTGGTTGAACCTAAAGAGCTGAAAAGAAAACCCAGTTTCCAAAACAGAGATTTTCATCTGCTTGACACAATAATTCTTTTTTTGGTTGATCGCTTTGCTGCTGGGTACAAGCTCAAAGACATCTTGTGAGAAACAAGCTTCTGGTCAAGTGCATTCTTCCAAGATTTCCCCTGACTCATGCTCGGCATGGCTTTCCTCCACCTGTCCCTTCCTGCCATCCATGGTAACAGATAAGCACACCGATAGGTCATCACTAGCAGACAGACATTGCCATCACTGTCTTATCATTTGGCAGGCCATGAAGTCCCTCAAGTGTCATGGCACTAGGCCTTTGGTAATGTGTAATTTGTAAGCCACACTCATACCTTTTGGCTCCAAAGGCAAATGAATAAAAAAAATTGTCCCTTGCTTTTAGAGGAAATAGAAATGTTACTGTTCAGCCTGATTTAAAAAAAAAAAAAACGGAGCCAGCTGCCTCCTCCCAGAAGCCAAAGTCCAGCTCAGAGAAAGCTGGAGCCAGTCCAGCCTTGAGCCAATTTCCTACAGCATCCTTTCAAGTAGGGTCCGCCTCGCCCTGCAGAGCAGCCGGCCCACAGCAGGGAACAGAGTGGCTGCTCACTTCCACATCCTGTTTGGAAATCTGGTGTCAGGCTGCTCAGTCCCAAGTAATTATCCTTACTGGTTAAATGACCAGCTTTCCCCTTTGAAACCTAAGAAGAGATGTGATTAAAATACAGTATATCTGATGGTAAATATTTTTGACCCACCCAAAGAAGAGATCCTGCTACCAACTCACTGCATGGCTCCTGGATATTGGCTTAGGAAATCATGGGCTCTATTTTCCCAGATGTGGAATGAGTGAATCTCACAGTAATAGTGGTCTTTAGTGATCCTAAAGACGGACACACATGCCACGTGGATCTAAATTCCCAGGTCACTGTTCAACCCACTGGAAAACCCAAGGACTGTGCAATTACATTTCTAGTATGCAAAAATTTTCCCCATATCCTCTCCTTGGAGATCAAATGATGTATCCACCTTTAAAATTGGGTGGAGCCAAGTGACTGATTCAGGCCTGTGGGCTCTCCCTAGATGCCCAAACTCTTACCAGCCACTGTGCAATTTCCAGTTCTCCCATGCCATAGCAAACCTTAAAAGCATAGAGAGTTGTCTGGGCTGTGGCAGAGTAAGCCATGGTTGTTTGTTACCAAAACATAAAATAGCCTTTCCTAACTAATTCAAGAATCCCAAAAGCAAGCTAATTTATGACAAGCATGAAAGGAGATAGTCTCCCTAAGAGTGATCTGTGTGGCCAGCTGTTGAGTGGCAGATGCTGATGTTCACTTGCCCATCTCCTTCTCTGCTGACAGCATTCTAATTCTGCCCATCAGAGGCAAGAGATGGCACATGATCCCTACACTCAGGCATTCTCAAATGTTACTGAGCATCAGGGTCACCTGAAGAGTTTCATGAACACTGATGGTTGGGCTATCAAACCCTCCAAGAATAGTTCTGCCTAACAACTTTCAGGAGGTGTTGGTACAGATAGTCGAGGGACCACACTTTGAGAATCACTGGCCTAAGTCAATCCAGCCCTCCTTTGTTGGATGCTTGCTTTCCTAATTAATCTCTCTTGCAGCTAGAAATGGTCATGTGATCCAACTCCAGTCAACAAGACAGAAAATGAAGTCTGCAAAGTAACTTGTGAGAAAGATAAGGGTCTCCAGAATGCAGGCATTAAAGAGGAGAACATGGAAGAACTGGCAAGGCTTATAAAGCTACACTAATCAAGAGAGCATGCTTTGAGTGAAAGAATCAATAGATCCATGGAACTGAATTGGGAGCCCAGAAATGGATCCATATAGATAGAATCAACTTATCCTTGACAAAGTAGTGAAGGAAATGCAATAGAGAAGGCAGACTCTTCACTAAATGGAACTGGAACAACTGGACACCCACATAGATGCAGCCTTTAGACTCTTCACAAAAATCCTTAAGGAGCATCACAGACATAAATGTAAAATATACAACTACAAACTCCTAGATAGCATGGAAGAAAATCCAGATGACTTTGGGACTGACAACGACTTTAGGGATAAATACCAAAGGCACACCCATGAAGGAAACAGTCAACAAGCTAGACTTTATTAAAATGAAATTTTCTGCTCTGCAAAATGAGCAGAAAATGAAGAGAATGAAGAAGCAAGCTATAGACTGGGAGAAACTATTTTCAAAAGACATATCTGATAAATGGCCTATCTAAGATATGCAAAGATATCTTAAAATCAATGATAAGAAAATACCATCATGGGCTAGGGAGATGGCTTAGCAGTTAAAGGTGCTTGTTTGCGAAGCCTGTTGACCCAAGTTTAATTCCCCAGTACCACATAATGCCAGATATACATTGTAGAGCATGTGTCTGGAATGTGTTTACAGTGGCAAGTGGTCCTGATGTGCCCATATTCATTCACTCATTTGCTCTCCCTCTCTTCCTCCTCCATCTGTTCCTTCTCTCGCTCTCTTTCTCTTGCAAATAAATACAAAATGTTTTTACAAAAGAAAATAGCGACTTGATTTCTTGATTTTAAAAGGGACCCAAGACATCAATGGCTAATATAACTATGAGAAGATATTCTGTATAATATGTCATTGGAGAATTGCATGCAAAATCTACAGGGAGATACCAATACACACCCAGTTAGAATGTATACAGATTAATCAAATGCTGACAAGAATGTGGGCCAACAGAAGCTCTTATTCATTTTTTGATAGGAATGTGAAATAGTACAGAGGCATGGGAAAAGAGTTTGGTGGTTTTTTTCAACTACACATACTCATGGGGCCAAAGAGCAACTCAGTCAGCAAGGTGCTTACCTCACTGCCATAAGACCCTAAGTTTGATCCCAGTATCCGCATAAATGCTGGTGGTATGGTGGTGTGCCCCTGTTAGCCCAGCACTGGGTCCGCTGAGATAGGTAGATCCCTAGAGCTTGCTGACCAGCCATTCTAAACTAATTGGTGAACTCCAGGCCAGTAAGAGACTTTGTCTTAAAGGAAGTGGATGGACTTCCTGAGAGGTTGTCCCCTGGCCTCCACATGTGCACATTCAGATATGCACATGAACCCACATACAATGTACTCCCACACACGAACACTTACATGTGATGTGCATATACACCACATATATACACATGCAAAACCTTCTTAAAATTAAAAATACTCATGTAGATCCAGCCATCATGTTTTCAGGTATTTAACAAAAGAAGTTGACAAATTAGACACAGGTCTTTACAGAAACTTTCTTCATAATTGCCAAAAGCAAAATGGAAATATGGTATCATCCAGTAGGTCAATGGATTAATAAACCAGATACATTCCGAAAATGCAATGTTTTTCAACACTAAAGCAAAATGAGCTACAAAGCCATGAAAATTCATGAAGAAAACACCCAGTGGATGATGAATAATTGCACATTCATAAATGGAAGAAGCTGATCTGGAAAGACTACATGCTGTGTAGTTCCAATTCTATGTATTTCTAGAAAAGGCAAACCTATGGATACAGCAAAAAAAAAGTGTTTTCAAGAGTAACCGAGAGGGAGAAGAGATAGGCAGAGCACAAAGACTGTTTATGACAGAGAAAGCTCTCTGCATGACAACATAGGGTAGGTGCACAGCATTGCACACTTGTCCCAACACAGAATATACAATATGAGAGAACCTAACATGAGCTATGGGCTAAGAAATAATGCACCAATGCAGGTTCATCAAAATGGACACTCTCAGGTAGGGGATATAGATAATATTAAGTCAGAATATATATATCTTCTCAGTTTTGCTATGAATCTTAAACTGCTATTTTTAAAAGTCTCTGGGGGAAAAAAAAGGTGAGAAGGGGAAATGGCTCAGTGGGCAAAGTACTTTCTATATAAGCATGATACCTGAATTCATATTCATAGAACCCATCTAAAGCCAGAAGCCACAGTGGCCTTTGTAATCCCAACAGAGTGATGGGAGGCAGAAACAGGAGAATCCTAGAAGCTCACAGGCCAGTTAACCTGGAGCACAGAGCAGTGAGCAAGATACCCTGCCTCAAACAAGGAGAGGACTGACATCAGGAGTGGTCCTCTGACCTCCACTCATACACCATGGCACGTGCATACCCACATGAACACACACAGAGAGAGGTTTGTTTAAAGGTGTCTTTTATCTTGCCTTAAGTGTTGTATCTAGCAACAATTAGGGCTGGAGGGATTGCTCAGTGGTTAAGGCACTTGCCTTCAAAGCCTAATAACCCAGATTTGATTCCCCAGTTCCCATGTAAAGCCAGATGCACAGTGGCGCACGCATCTGGAGTTTGTTTGTAGTGACTGCAGACCTTAGTGTGCCATTCTCTCTGTGTGTCTGTCTCTCGTCTCTGTCTCTTTCTGTTTGCAAAGTAAACAAATAAATAAATAAATAATTTTAAAAAGAAACAATTATTTGGTCCAACAACAACCATCTTGCAACCATGGAGGTAACAAAAACCTAAGGATAAAAAAGCCAACAGGCCAAGAACAGAGCACAGAGCAAAAACAAACGTGGACAGACTTGATACTCTGCCATTGATACAACCTACTTCCACCCTTCTTGCTTCTTGCTATGCAGTGGTTTGGATCAGATGTTCCCCTTAAACTCACATTTTCTGCATTAGTTGATTCCCAGCTGGTGGCCATTCGAGAGGTGGAGCCTTGCTGGAGGGGGTGTGTTGCTGAGGGGGTGGGCCTTGAGTTTTATTAGCCCATAGCTGCTGTTTTCCACCTGTGCTGTGGTAGAGGTGATTCGAGCCTCTGCTCATGCCACACTTTCCCCTGTCATCACTGAGCTTCCTCTTGAGACCCATAAGGCAAAATAAAAATTTTCCTCTCAACAACTGCTTTTGGTCAGGTGCTTTGTCCCAACAATGTGAAGGTAACTACAACACTATGTGAGGAAGCAGATATCCAAATTCTTAACTCAGTGGGGTTTTTACATGTGTACAGTCTGCATGCATGTGGTAGGGGCTACTTGTGCATGTATGTATTCCTATGTGTGCCTGTAGAGGCCAGAGAACAACCTGGGTGTCATCTTCAGATATGCTATCCACTTCTTTTTGAGACAGGGTCTCTCAGTGGCATGGAACTCACCCAGTGGGCTACGCTGGCTGGCCAGCAAGCCGTAGGAATTCAACTGTCTCTGCCTCCCCAGTGCAGGGATTTCAGGCTCATGGCAACCATGCCCAGCACTTTCCATGGGTACTGGGATGGAACTCAGGTCCTCAAACTTGAAAAACAAGCCCATTACAGACTGAGCTATCTCCCCAGTCACTTAATTGGTGTATCCCAATGTTCAGAAGGCATGTCCATTTTCCTGGCTTCTCACCCACATGTGAAGACTTTTCTAGAGTCATACTCCAAGCTTTTGTCCTTACTGTTCAATAAGACCCAATGGACTTGGTAGCTTAGCATCTTCTACTCAGTCCCCTTCTGCTGCCATTGGTAATAATCTTCACTCAAAGACTCTGTTTTGCTCCCCGCCATGTAGCCAAGATCTTGTCCTTGTGGAGAAGGCCTGTGATACCAAGGCCTCTATGACTCAGAGGGCGAGGGGCAGAATGTTTAAAATGCTCCAGGAAAATAATCCATCCTGGTCCCCAGAACCTATGATCTGATGGCCGATTGCTCTTAGTGACAGCATAGGGTACAGTAAAACTTAAGCTAGGGAGATAGCCTCACGGGCCTGTATAATCACCAGAGACTCCAAAAGCAGTTTTCTCCTGCTAGGCCACAGCAGAAATCAGAGAGCTGGAAAGAATGAGAAAGATCCAGTGCACCCATGTGGGTTGGGAAGTTGAGGGGGCCATGTGCTCCCTCCTGAAGCCATCAAGGAGATAGGACTCTCAGTCTGACCACCCCAGAGAACTACTGTTGTGTGGCGATTCCCTCCACATTGAAACATCCCCTTATGGAGGGAAGGCGAAGGCTCATGACACAACAAGATGAAGGAGGACCCCTCCGCACAAAAGCAATAAGCAACTTCTGGGAAGGAGTGTTCAGTAGTGCAAGTTCTTCAGAGAATGCCAGGGATGAAGATTTTGTGCACTGGGGCTGGAGAGATGGCTCAGCGGTTAAGGTACTTGCCTGCAAAGCCTAATGACCCTGGTTTGATTCCCCAGCACCCATATAAAGCCAGATGTGCAAAGAGGTGCATGCATCTGGAGTTCATTTGCAGTAGCTGGAAGCCCTGGCATGCCCAGTCTCTCTGTCTCTCTCCTCTCTCTCTATCTCTGTCTCTCTGCTTGCAAATAAATAAATAATATTTTTTAAAAAGATTTTGTGCACTGTCACTCATGCTGGGATGGGCTTCTCAGTGATGGAGCTGACTGAATCATTGATGCTTCTGTAAGTATCCAAAGTAACTCGCTGACTCACCAATCTGGACTTGGGTGGAATCGTTTCTTTGATCTGTCATTGTCTTCTTTATCCTGGGTGAACAGAAAGAGTCTCCCCAGGATGCCCACTGAGCCATCTCCCTGGACCCTACAACAACTTCTTTTTTTTTCCCTGAAATGTGAATAAATTTAGAAGCAGATGCATCTCTAGACCTGGAGCCTAGTCTGGTCAACACCTTGACTTTGATCTTGTGATACTCTGATCATACCGCCTCCCAAGCCTACCAGACATGTGACAGGACAAATGGGTGCTGTTTTCAGTGTCCATGTTGGTGGTAACTTGTTACACAGCAATATAAAACTAGTAAGTAGTATTTTTAGCAACTAAAACTGCATTCTCTGGTCAGCTGTCAGCAACAACCTTGACATTGTGATGGCTGACATTTAGTTCTCCGTCCTGAATGCCTTAGGAGAAGATAGCGTTTTACTTATTCATTCCATAAATAAATCAATAGTTGGGCATTTGATTATTCTACAGCCAAAAGCATTCCCAAATACTACATGTCACTCAGCAATTCTTCCAAATGAGGCTCAGGCCTGTGATGTGTTTAAATGATGTGAGCCAAAGTCACCTCAGAACAGAAGCACCTAGAAAGCTGACTTCATGGTTTACTTTTATTACTCTCATGCACGCATGCACACACACACACACACACACACACACACACACACACACACACACATCTCTTTCTAAAAGCAAAAAGAAAACCTAACAGATCAAGAGAAAGTCTTGAAAAATCACCATGGAGGTTTAAAAAAAAAAAAAAACTTCCCTGTGAGAACTGGAAATCCACAAACAGCTCCAAGCTTTGTTGATTTATACAATTGTCACGTCACCTAGGATTTTTCAAATGCCATTTACATGACTGTCTAAGGGCTTTGAATTTTTTTCTTTTTTAAAAAAAATATTTTATTTATTTATTTATTTATTTATTTGAGAGGGAGAAAGAGGCAGACACAGAGAGAGAATAGGCAGGACAGGGCCTCCAACTACTGCAAACGAACTCCAGACACATGCACCACCTTGTGCATCTAGCTTTACGTGGGTACTTGGGAATCAAACTTGGGTCCTTCTGTGTGGTAGTTTTGAATAGATATCCCCCAAAAGAATTAAAGGTTTATTTTATAATTATTAATTGTCTCCAGGCTTCTGGCTGGAGCAAGTGTCACTTTGGCCTAGCCTCCTGGGGACTGGCCCTTTCTAATTCGGATGCAAAATACTAGGAGATATGCAAAAGAAGAGCTGGAACTGGTCTGGCAGTTTTGCATTTTTGTGAATTACAATGTTACAGTGTGCTTGCTGGCTTTGGAGGTGCTGGGCCTGTCTCTCTCTCTCTGCTTGCTTCTGTAAAAGGGAGCCAACCTTTCCTTAACTTCCCCTGTATCTGATAGTTTCAATAAATACCTTCCTCCCCAAAATTGTGCCTGGTTTGGAGATTCATCCCAGCGGTGTGTGGCTGACTACAACATTCTGCTTTGCAGGCAAATGCCTTAACCACTTAGCCATCACTTCAGCCCTTGAATTTTTTCTACCACTTTAATCAGCTGTGTGTATATACCGGAAACATGCTCACAGTCCTCCCTTTCCAGTGACCCATCCACTGTGTGCAGCCAATTCAATAGGACACTTGTGCCTCTGAGAGCGCTGCAAGGATCTGCAGAGAGTGCTGCAAGGATCTGAAAGGGCGAGCTGCATGAAGATGGACCATGAGCCTGTCAAGACTCTGCCCCACACTATCCAGTGACCACTGGGAGGCAGCTTGAAGGGGAAGAACAGCAGACTGAAGCTCCCAATGTGACAGCAGATGAGTGAGATATGACACTCTCCTCACCTACAACACAGTAACTTTACTAAGGAGGATTTGTAAAGCTTGTAGTCCAATCCTTTCTTCTACAACTAAGGAAACAGAAATCTAGGGAAGCTATAAAAATAAAATGCCATATCAGTCATTTATCCGTGTGAACACTCCAAGAACAGGCCTGTTCTTCTGTGTTCCATCACCCCATTTGTTTTTTCCCTAACTCAAAGGGCTGCCACAGACAGCTAAGAGGCACCTCTGAGGGGTTCAAACAGCCCCCTGGAGACAAAGCTTCTATCTGGGTTGAGACCCAAATGTCTCAGGAGCTGAGCTCCATAGTTGCCATGGTGACCACAGAGGAGCCAGGTGCGTGTTTTAATGAGGCCTCTGGCCAGCTGGTTCGTAGGGAGCAAAGGTTGTGGGACTTCCAGGGAAACTCGCACACAGCGAGCACTTCTGTCAGGACAGACAGATCTGAATTTTTATGTGTTTGGCCCTGTGCAAAGCTCTATCCCACACATTATTTCTTTTAGTTATCATCAAAACCTTACAAAGTAGATTCTCATTCTTTCCCCCTTTGCTAATGAGGAAACTATGGCAGCTACTTGGGATGGCTGAATTTATGAATATGACTATAACTCAAGTATGTGCTTCACTCCTCTTTTTCTATAAATATACACACAGAGAGACAGACAGACAGACAGACAGACTCTGAAACTGCCTACCTGAGGAGCTCCTCTGCATCCAGTTAAACAGACACATAAGCTGGGGTTTGAGGGACAGTTTGGGAGTGCTTATTTCAGAGGTAGGAAAAAAAACACTAGTTTAGAGCTTACCACTCATCTGTGTTTGCCCATTATCAGATTACCAAAAAAGTTCTCAAAATGTCTTTCTTAAAAATTAAGCCATCATAAGAAAGAATTCCCTGATGAAGTCTGGAAGACTTGAGAACTGTGTCAGTACTGAGTAGAAATGAATATTGCACCTAAGAAGGCCTATGGAATCACATGAATGGGTTTGATTTAAAGGGCACTGGGAACCTCAGTCCAATCACATCCATTCTACACACCTGTCACTGGGCCAGGCTATTCTCCTTTAGAAAATAAATTCCTAGAGTGGAGACATTTGTGCCTTATTAAAGATAAATGTTTCCAAGGGAGAAAAAAAATCACTAAGGTAATAACACCTTAGTATGAAGTAGAGTATCAGTGTACTTATTGCTGAGGGAATGCTCAGCTGTGGAAGGCATGAGGAGATACACACAAAGCATGGGGCAGAGGTCAAAGAAGACCTGCTTCTAGAAGAAGCCAGGATCAGGCTAGAGACACTGTAGAAACAGAATGAGTGAAGGAATTCCAATAACAAAATGGATGCACTTACATTTCTGTACTTCATTGCAAAAACACTAAGGAAGCCTGTTGTAGTCAGCTACATGCCACTGGGATGAATCTCCAAACCAGGCACAGTTATGGGAGGAAAGGATTTATTGGAGCTACAGATCCACAATGGAGAAAGAGACTGGCCCCCTTTCACAGGTCTAAGCAGAGAGAGAAACCCATCACCAGCACCACTCACAGAGAATAGCAAACAGGCAGGGGGGATTTTATCCCCCTTTATATGGCTTTCGGGTGGGGTTCTGAAGCCCTGTCCCAGACTTATTGGCTTCCTGAGTCTCTGAAATGCACTGCCCTCCCAGGAAGGGATGTTCATTTCTAGCTTCCCTGAGCTTCTTTACATCCTGGCCCCTACTGAAAGGGTTGCCTTCCTGTGAACATCCTCAGAGACCTTCCCAAGAAAATTAAAAAGATCAAGTTGATAACAAAACCTAACCATCACAACCAGCTTTTAGAAGAGGCCAAGATCAGGCATAGAAACAGAATGAGTGAAGGGGCTCTGTGGTAGTTTAAATGGATGTCCCCCAATAGATTCAAAAGTTTATTAAAGCTGTGAATTGTCTCCAGCCTTCTGGCTGGAGGAGGCGTCACTTTGGCCTAGCCTCCTAGGATACAGCCCTAAGGTAATTCTGGGGTAGATGTAAAATTCCAGCTACACATATGCAAAGAGCAGCCAGAGCTCAATTCTGGCAGTCCTGCTGCAGTTTGGTAGTTAGATTGTGCTTGCTAGAGTTGCTGGTGCTGGGTCTCTCTAGATTTGGATCTGTGAAAGGGGGCCAATCTTTCATTATTGAACTTCTCCTGGATCTGTTACTTTAATAAATATTTTTCTCCTAAAACTGTGCCTGGTTTGGATAGTCATCCCAGCGGTGTGTGGTTGACTATGACAGGCTCCAATAGCAAAATGGATGCACTTATATTTCTCTACTTCACTGCAAAAACATTAAGGAAGCATCTTCCATCTGTAAGGGATGCTGAGTGTATGGCTGGAATGTGTCCGCTCTTAAACTCAGTTGTTGGAACTTAATGGCCATTTGTATTAGAAGGTGATTGTATTAGAAAACTGGACCTTTAAAGGTAACTAGGTCATAAGGGCTCCTCATTCGTGGATGGGATAAAAGCCCTTATAAAGAAGCTTCAGGAGCTGTGGAGAGGGCTCAGTAGATAAAGTAGCAAGTGTAAGTACCTGCATTCAGGTCCCCAGAGCCCACATAAAGCCAGATGCTGTAAAATTAGCATCTGTAACCCCAGAATGCCTAGGGTGAGAAAAGAAGCAGAGAATCTCCCCAAAACTAGTTGACAGCTAGCCTGGGGTTCACCCTGGTGAACAAGGAGAGACTCTGCCTCAAACAAGATGGAAGGTAAGGATCAACACCCAAAATTGTCCTCTGACCTCCACATGAATACATACACATCCATATTCACACACATGAATATGCAAATCATGCATGCACACATATACATACACCAATAACAATAACAAAGTCTTATGCAATGTCAGGCCCCATTTCCCTTCCATCCTTCTACCACATGAGGACTTGGTACTCTCTCACACAAGCTCCATCTTGAAATAGGAAAACTGTGCCTTACCAGACATCCGAATCTTGGACTCCTAGCCTCCAAAATGTGGGGAATAAATCATTATAAATTACCCTGCCTCAGGTATTCACTTATAGTAGCTTAAGTAGTTGAGCGCGCGCGCGCATGCGCGCACGCACACACACACACACACACACACACACACACACAAACACACACTGAGGACACCTTAACTTCTTCATAAAATCTTTGCTAGTAAATTCATAAATAACCCCCTTGTAATTCCAGATCTGCTGCATGAGGTAGAAAGCTACACAAGAGAAGAGCATTCAGACACAGTTCCTCTATTAAAATAGAAAATGCAATCATAATATTAAAGTATTTCACCAAAGGAATGGTGTCCCTGGTATTGCCTTCTGCAACTTGTTAGGCTAAAGGCAAATAGGTGACAGGAGTTAAGGTTTAAATAGGTGCAATACTCACTCGAAAGACCTTCTCCACTCTTGTAATGCTTTTCCCAAAGATGGTTCCAAGTTGGTCTCCAATTCCAGCCAATAGGAAACCAAAAAGTGGAATCCCAAAGATGGCATATAAAATACAAAAGATTTTGCCTCCTTCGGTGCTTGGAGCAATATTCCCATACCCTGGTGACAAATATTAGAAAGAGAGAGAGAAAGAGTGAGGTGGAAGAGGAAGTAGAGATTGACAAAGGCAGAGACTTGCATCCCCACCTGACGAGTATCCTAAGGATGAACTTCCTTCCAAAGGCCCTTTAGAGTTCCAGTGTTTCACTGCTTCCCTTGACCCCTCCTTACACATGTCTCAACGGGACAGAGATCTTACCCCATTTTAAGAGACTTGTGATCATCCAGAATTGCCTTTCCAATGGAAAGTGATTCTGTCCTCTTCAGAGACACCGAACATTACAGACACAATCAGTTTGGAAATCTGGAAAGATTCAACCACTATCTTTTTCAGATTAGACAAGAGCTTCTCATCATAGACCTTTGCAATAGGCATCCTCTTCCCCTTGAATCCCTGTGGCTGTATTCAACATCTGCTTTCACAAAGTAATAGTAAAGGGGACATGGGGGCTAGTGAGATGGCTCAGCAGGGAAGGCACTTGCCTGCAAAGCCTAACAACCTGACATTGATTCGCCAGTACCCACATAAAACCAGATGCACAAAGTGGTACATACAGTTGTAGTCTGTTTGCAGTGGCTAGAAGCCCTGGAATGCCCATTCTCTCTGTCTGTCTCTCTTCTATCTCTCTCTGCTTGCAAATTAATTAATTAATTAATTTTTTATAAAGGAGAGAAAATGTGGTCTGGTGCAAATTTAGAATTATCACAGACTTGTCCATCCCTACTATGGGAAGCCTTATAACAGTAGAGAATAAAGCAAAGGCTTTGTGCATCTTTTCCCCACTAACAGTGAAGTCTAGTGATGCTGGTTTCTCTCTCTTTACTGAGAATGTCTCATCACCTCTGAGCTGTGCCTCTCCAACCACTGCCCCTTACACTGAGGGCAATCAGTACTGAATAAATGTTTGTTGGTGGAATAGTTATTTGAATAGGAAAGATTTCCTCTTTAGTTATATCTATTAATATGAATTTCGAACAGTTCTTTGAGAATGCCAACATCTATATTCTTAAGGGTTATATACTATAAGTAACATAAGTAATTCATGTATAGTAAGCCCTGACTTAGGTACTATATGAATGAGGCTCAAATACTATTACTGAAAAAAAAAGGTATATAGCTTCTGCACAATTTGCATAGGATGAGAGCTTCAGTTAATTGATACCCATTTTCACACCAATTAGCATTGAAACTTTTTGGCACCTGTGCAGCATAGTATATGTGGCGTGGTGGGGGAGGGGCACGTGGTGTGTTTAGTATATGCACCTGTATGCTAATGCATAAATCCTTCAGGTGCACATATGTGGAGGCCAAAGGATAACATCAGAGGACCTCCTCTCTCACTCTTGTATGTTGTTTCCATGAGATGGAGTCTCTCACTGAACCTGGAATCGCTGTTTCCCATCACTCTGGGCACCTAGTGAGCCCTCTCCCCACAGAACTGAGGTTGCAGGTGTGTGTGACCACACCAGCTTTTTAAGTAGGTTCTGGGGAGAGAATTCAAGCCCTCATGCACCTACTATCCATCTCCTCAGTCCCGGAATTCCAACCCTGCTAGTCACCTAGTGATTCTGAATCTAGGCAGCTTGTGTGGGACCTATTTCTGACTCCGAGTTGGTCTTTGCTTGTGGCCCACTATGGAATGCAGAACAGGACAGCAAAGAATGATGTTGATGGCTGCCCATCACTCATCCTCCCTCGGGCCTGGAGAGCCTCTTCTGCCTTTGAAGATGAGTCACTTGACTCTTTTCCTTTACAACAGTCTTCTCAGAATTATTCAAGCCTCTTATCACAAATTAATTAAATTACAGTTTCCATTTCTTAAATGAGTGCTCAGGCAAAACCCCTAATCTTGCATTTCTTTTACCCACCATCATTTTGATTTACATGTGCAAGAGTATCTCCTGGAACCATTTTTCATATGGTCTCAGCAACATGAACCAAATCGTTTTACCAACCATATTCATCTAGAATAATCCAATTTATATTAACTTACTTCTGTTAGAAAGAAAATGGGTGTGCCTTGGTGGTTTCACTGCACAGGTTTAGAGCGAGTCTTAAAAACATTCTAGAAACTTGTGGAGACACTGAAGAGTTTAGCTTGGCTGACTGGCAATTGCCTGAATGTAAGTTCGCTTTCAGTTGAAGTATCTCAGAGAGACAATGTAAGCACAGGCAAACTGAAGCCCTGATCTGGCTGAATATAAATCTCATTACTCCTGACAAGTGTTGCACCCTGATTCCAGCTTTCAGAGAGAAGCCTGGCCCCCACCCTAAGTGAGGTACTGTGCTCACAGGGTAAGGTCATTCCTAACCTAGTATTCAATTAAATCTTTAAATATTTTAAATATATTTAAGGGCACTTTTGGTGACTGACTTCAAAACAGACATGAAGTGATCAGCACTCGAGTAATGCTATAATCATACACAAGGCCTGTGCATAGGTGATCCGAAAGGCAACACCTTGCTGCGGGAATGGTGCTCTGCAGAGCAGTAAGAATCTCTGATGGGTTCCATTCCCCAGTACCCATGTAAAGCCAGATGCACAAAGTGGCACATGCATCTGGAGTTCATTTGCAGAGGCAGGAGGCCCTGGAACACTCAGATTATATATATATATATTCTTTCTCCCTCTCTCTCTTTCTCTCCTCTTGCAAATAAATAAAATAAAATAAAATAAAATAAACATAGGTTGCTCCGTGGTTGGGTTGTAGACATAGCTGAAGGTCACTGACACATGACGGAGGCGGACACACCTGCTAGAGGGGCAGGTACCCACCAGAGACAGCAGGGCACATTAGAACCGGATGCAGATAAAGAGAACAGAAGTCAAGAACTTCCCCTACAACAGGCTGCTGATGACTCAGAAGAAATGACCAGCCCAGCAAGGACACACCCAGAAACAAAGGGTGTATCAGGAAGGAGCGAGACCAGGTGGACCTTGGTTCTGTTCATCTCTAGATAGAAAACCATTCCCGGTCCTTAAGGAGAAAGCTGATATTTAAAGAGGACTCAGGCCTGAAACACACTCGAAGCCTCCATGTGCTCCTTAGGTGCCAAAATCAAATCTTTGCCCACTGTGTGTCATTCAGACCTGGCCACTTAGTTAGTTAGTAGTGTGTGTTCTGGAAGCAGCCTGTCTGTGCTTGCCCCTAGGGCTGCTTAATGTGCAAACTGCAGTCTTACGAGACTTCGCACTGAGAAGGCCCCATTTTTGGTTTAATGCTTTGCTACTGATGACATTTTGATGTTCTTAATCATTTGTCATAAGAGCCTATACATGACATGTTCATCCTGTCACTAGGCTCCACCGCTTGCTAACTATGACATAATGGGTAAGTTACTTAACCTCACTCAGTCTCTGTTGACCCATAGATAAAAGCCCTATGCTGTTCATGTGACTAAATGAGTCCGTGTTTGTGGAATACATATCTCCCATCTAGTTACTATTCAGAAAGCACTGGGTACAATGACTGTTATGTCCATGGCCATGGGTTCAACATTCAGGTACAAGCATCTGTCTCAGTACCTCAGCAGGTACAACCCTTAGTTAAGCAACCAGGCAAGTGACACAGTCATCAGCTATAATCTAGGACCTGATTAGGGGCTCTCTTGGATGTAGGTAGAGCCAGGTGACTCAATCTGAAAGTGTCTCAAAGACAAAACTCTAACTGAAGAGCCATTGGTAAGAATGTGGGCATGCTCCGCTCTTCTATATATGATGGTTTGCACCTGTACCCCCAGGAGCAAACAGCACCCCCAATCTTGGAAAAGTGGGTGTTAGGGAGCCACTAGCAAAGTCAGTACATCAAAGGTAAAGGCAGCTTTTTGTATCAGCATTAGTAATTGAGAAAGAAACAGGCCACAGGGCATCGTTGCCCAAGACCAAGCAGTCTGGTCTTCCTTCTGGTCTAACTACTAGTTGGGGGGAAGTTCCTCAGTGTATTTCCTTCAGTAAATAGCCATCCTCCGGCATCTATGGGAGACTGGCCCCAGGAAGCCCTGCAAATAGCAGAATCCACAGATGCCCAATTCTCTTTCTTATATGGATGATGCGTTTGCACATAAACATAGACACATACTTTTCTCTACTCTAAATCAACCCTAAATTACTTCTAATACTTAATACGATGTAAATACTTGTCATATTGTGCTATTTGAGACAAGGAACTAGAAAAAATGTCCAGTACACATGCAATTTTTTTTCTTTTGAATATTTTTCAATCCACAGTTGGTTGACTGAGATGAACCTGCCGATACAGATGACCAACTGCATAAACATCAATCTCTCTGTATCTCTCAACATGAGAAAAGTTTTTTTTTAAAAAATAAGTGCTTTGATCTTCTAAGATAAAGAGGCCTCTGATGGTGAGCAGTATTTCTGCTTTTCAGAAAGACATTATTCCCAAGATAATCTCTGTGTCTCCACATTCTAAATAATGAGTACATTTTTTTGTGTGTGCCCAGAAAAGATATAACTTCATGCTGCTTGTGAGAGTCTGTCTGGAAAGCAACTTGGCAAGCCCTTCAAAGGTCCGTGCACTTTGACAAAGCAATCCCTTCAGAGCCTTTTCAGTGAAACAACCAGAGATGAAACCCACACTTCATGCACATAGATTTTCACTGTGGTGGTAACACTATTAACAAAATCAAACTAGCGAATGCCTCCCACAACATGAGATTTTATTATGTGTCATGGTTTGATCCCCCACAAACAAATGAATGTGTTCTGATTGATTGATCCTCAGCTGATGGCAGTTTGGGTTTTACAACCTCGCTGGAGCTGTGTTTTGGGGGGCGGGCTTATGGGGGTTATAAGCCAGCTTCCCATTGCCAGTATTTGGCACACCTTCCTGCCACTGTTTGCAGTGCTGTGGCGGAGGTGATGTCCACCCCGATGCTCATGCCATCGTTTTCCCTGCCAGGATGGAGTCTCTCCTCAAGTCCGTAAGCCTAATAAACCCATTCCTCCACAAGCCGCTTTTGTTTGGGTTCCTTCTGTGCAACAACTAGAATGCTGACTGCAACAGCATGGATAGTGAGCCTGAAGGAAGCCATCAGAGATATGCCTTTCCAAGAACTCAAAAGTTCTAGCATTCCTAACAATAAGGGAAAATACAGGCAATGCTCCACTGAAAGCTATTTTTATTCAAACAATCAGGAGAGCGTTTTTGTACTTCGCCATTATTGAGATCACAGCTATCCTGACTGCTCGACTTTCCTGACTCCTAACTAGTGGGAAATATCTCAGGAAGAATTACTGCTCCTGAGTTTTCTTGGAAGTCTTTTGACAAGCCTTGCACTGAATGAACAGCACGAGCACTTGAAAAAAGCAATTATTTTCTCACTTCATTATTCTTCCTCACATTGTACTAAGGATTTCTTTGAATGTCTCAAATTGTATGACTATAAAAACCCTCTACTCTAGAATTAAAATTTACCCAACTTAATAGCATTCAACTGGCATTGCATTACATTCTAGTTAAGACAGAGAAATCGTGTTTTCTAAATGCAAGAGAGCAAGACCCAAATTCTTGTACAAACTATAAAATGATACTGAAGTGGGCTTTGGGGGACTGGGTTATGATCCTATTTGCTTTCACTTGTATGCTTGCTCTGAAGTAGTTGTCTTTTGGCAACCAAGCATCTTTCTGACTTGAAGACTCATCTTTCTAAGTCCTACCATTCACCTAGCGTCATTCACCTTTCTGATTTGCCCCCATCCTGGGCATAATTGGTTCCCTGCCTCTTACTATAGAAAGAGCAGCCACTCAGGCAGCCAGGCTTCAGACACAAACCTAGAGTCTCCTTAGACAGGATGGCTCTGCCTAGGGATTTAAATCAAGAACATATGACCCAAAGATGGTAGGAGATCACAGCTGCAGGAGCAAGCAGGTTCAGATACTGGGCATGGGGTCAGGAGATATTTGTGGGCCCTTCTGAACTCTGTCCCATCAGTCTGCATTACTTAGGAGTTTTTCTTCAGCGCAGATAATAAAAAATCTAATGCAAAATAAAATTTCAATGTATACTAGCTTAAGCATAAAAGAAGAAGAAGAAGAAGCCCATTGACTGGTAAAAAGGAGATTTCATGTCTGTTTCTTAGTACTTTGTGAATAGCTCCATGCAGATCTCAAAGTGTGTGAGCATGGCCCCGTTTACTGCTATGCCTTTACCTATTCAGCTTCTTCAGTGTGAGCTGGACTCGAAGCAGAGTGACCTATCAGGGGAAGACAGTGGCCGGCAGTCACTTGGGTCTATCTCTTTCCAGGTTTACATCCATAAGAAAGTGAGGAAGTGGGCTGGAGAGATGGCTCAGCGGTTAAGGCACTTGCCTCCAGTGCCTAAGGCCCTGGGTTCAATTCCCCAGGACCCACATAAGCCAGACCCACAAGGTGGTAGTCCTGGTGCGCGCTCTCTCTCTCTCTCTCTCTCTCTCTCTCTCTCTCTCTCTCTCTCTCTCTCTCTGCTTGAAAATGAATAAATAAAATATTTTTTTAAAAAAAGAAAGTGAGGAAGTCATCTTCCCATCCCATCCCACCCGCCGAAAAAAAAAAACTCAAGCAAAAGCCCAGGAGGTGCTTGCTGGCCTGGTCCAGATCCTATGTCCATCTCTGAGCTAAGACTCTTCCCAAACACTGAATTTCTCATGTAGACAAGGTGATTCTTCTCCCAATGCCTGGGAGTCATGAATGGGAAAGGGGGATTGAAAACACAGTTATTAGGAAAATGGTAACTAAGGAAATCAGATCCTCAGCAACAACTAAGGGTCATTAGTGCTTTATTGAAAAAAGATCAGCAGTTCATAAACCAATAGTTCGAAAGTCCATAGATAGAGGCTTTTTAATGCATGAGATAAAACACTGATTTAGCCATTTCATAAAACAAGAAAATCAAGAGTTTTCTTTTTCTATCATCTTTAATCTAATCTCCTGGTGCTGGAGACTGTTTTCTAAAATGTACCTCTGGAAATAGCCCAGCTTTCCTCAACTTTAACTACTTTACAAGTCCTCCTAAATGCATAATACCTTTCCTTATCCTAATAACCAGACTGCCAAACACAGTGTAACCTGACATTGGACTTCTCTGATGGACCACAGTGATGGCCTCAGGTCAGCTGAGGTTTAGAACAGTAAGTGGCCAGGCCACATGCTTCTTCCATAGGGTACAGTGAGTCCATGAGCTCCTATATCCTACTCTGGTTTGCAGTGTCACAAAAGGTTCCTAAACCCCAGACCCATATGTATAATGGATGTCCAGAATACTTGTAACAGCTTATTGTATATTTCAAAACTTACAAGTGTAAAACTCCTGAGGAAGATACAAAGATCCATCCTTAAATTGGGCAGGCACCACACAAATGGATGAAGGCATTAGTAGAACAAAAAGACAGCAGGATTCTCTCTCTCCCTTCCTCTCTTTCCTTCTCCCTCTCTCTCTCCCTCCCTTCCTCATTCTCTCTCCCTCTTTTCTCGTTCTTCTCTCTCTTCCTCTTTTCTCCTCTCTCTCTCTCTCTCCTTTTCTCTCTCCTACATTTTAGATAATCCTGCCCTTCTTCTCCTGCCCTTGAACATCAGAACTCTGACTTTGCTGGTCGTAGACTTCTAGCTTTCCAGGCTTTGGCTTAGATTTCCACTGCCAGAATTCCTAGTTCCAAAGCCATCTCAGGGTCTCCAGCTTGCTTTTGGTCAGTCCCATGACTGCAGAAGCCAACTCCCCTGTCCTGTATTTATATACATATCCTATCAGTTCTGTCTCTGTGGAGACCCCCAACTAATAAAAAGCTTTCAATGAATGATAATTCTCTTTCATCTCAGATGTTCACGTCACACATAACTGTCATGATTCCACTGGTAACAACGTAGGTCTGAAGGTTAAATTTAAAAGCTAACGCAAAAATGTATTTCTCTAAAATAATCCTTAATCTCTAAAATATATACCAATAAGAAGTTGATGATCTCAAAGGAAAGAAATTCTGAGGAGGCACAGCTGGAACCCAGAAAGAAAAAAGTGTGGATTCCTTCCCCAAAAATATGGTGTTTCTTTTTTTTTTTTTAGCTTTTCTTATTACTTTATTGACATTGAATTAAGGACTATAAATGAGTCCTAGGTTCTGAACACCCAATATGTGAATAACCCAAATATTCATAAAAAGTCTCTGCCATCCTAGTTTGTCAGTCTGTGAAGTCTTGCCCAAGTACCAGCAACCTAACTTCACTGTGAAATAAGTTTCAATTTATACTCATTTGTAATACTGTTTAAGACAAATATATTGCAAGTTAGAAACAACCAACTTTAAAATGTGGGTGCTGAATCCATCTACAGGTTAGTACTGCTGGAATTCTTTTTATTATTATTTGTTTTGTGGTAGGGTCTCACTCAAGCCCAGGCTGACCTGGAATTAATTCACTCTGTAGTCCCAGATCCCCCTTACCTCTGCCTCCCTAGAGCTGGGATTAAAGGTGTGTGCTGCAACACTCAGCCGAAGATAAATAAATTTTAATGAAGGACTGTCACACCCAAAGGAAAAAAATGAGCCTCTTCACACTTTCCACAATTACCCTGGGCCAGTGAGGCTGTGCCCATCCTCCTGAATGAGAATGTCATGGTGATGCTACTCACTGTTCTTTTCCCCCAGACAGACTGGATGCTCCAGGACCAGCTCTCGGTCACTGATTTCATGGGGCCAGGGTGAAGAAGGGAAACTCATTTGGAGCCAAGGATTTTAAAAAGAGACTAATCTAGCATGAAGGTTTTCTAAGTATGGAAATGGTTAGCAAAGCTAACCATGGCTAAGAGACACCCACCAGAAAAGTGTTGCCCAAACCAGACAAAACAACCACCTGTAATTTTCACAGAGGAACCATGGAGCAGAGATGCAAGAAACCAGAGGGGCTGGAGCTCACAGGTGCAGACGGAATATGAGCAAAAGAATTCAAGAAAGAATTAAAAGGGAAGAAAATTCCCCTGAGGGTGACAAAAAAGAAAGGAAAATCGGAAGGATCACAAGGCAGAGTAAACTCTCTCACAAACACAAATGTGAATGTACATCCACATGCATATCCACATACACGTGTGTACACGTGCACACACACATAAACAAAGGAATAGAAGGAGTAAACTTGGCTGGGGAGATGACTCAGCAGTTAAAGGTGCTTGCTTGCAAAGTCGGCTAGCATGGGTTCAATTCCCCAGTTCCCACGTAAAGGCAGATGCACAAAGTGGCCCATGCATCTGGAGTCCATCTATAGGGACAAGAGGCTCTGATGTGCCCACATTCCCCCTTTTCTCTGTCTCTGTCTCTCTGTCTCTCTCTCTCTAATAAATACAGTTAAAAGAAAGGATATAGTTTACAAAATGAAGATGAAATTTTAAGAATGGAAGGAAGTATGAGGTAAATATAGACACAGAAGTCAGACAATGAAGTTATAACCAATGTGTGGCTGGAATCCCCAAAGAACAAAAACCAAACACAAATGGCAAAGAAAATGTTAAAGATGCCAATCAAGAAGGCTTTCCTGAAGTAAAAGGCACAAACCTAGTAGTGTGTTTGAAGAAATCATCTTTTACAACCTAAACAAAAGATGACGATGGAGACAGGAGAAAGCCCCGCAATGGTGCTCACATCAGGAGATGGTGGAGCCCATCCATGACCCATTACAAAGAAAATGGGAGGGGGCAGGGAGATGGCTCAGCTGGAAAAATGCTGCTGTTTAAACATAAGGAGCTGAGCACAGATCCCTAGCATGCATGTAAAAGCTGGGCACAAGTGAGGAAGCAGAGACAGAAGATCCTTGGGGCCTGCTGGCTAGCTAATCTAACTGAATCAGTGAGCCCCAGATTCAGTGAGAGACCCAGTGTGATGGTTAAGTTTTGTTGTCAACTTGGATCATTTTAATTATCTTGGGTGGGTCTCTGAGGATGTTTACAGGAAGGCAGCCTCTCAGTAAGGAGCAGGATGTAAGAAGCTCAAAGAAGCTAGAAGTAAACATCCTTTCCTGTGTGGGCCATGCAGGAAGGAAAGTTCAGAGATTCAGGAAGCCATTAAGTCTGGGGAAGGGTTTTAAGACCCCACCCTAAGGCTTTATAAAGGGGAAGAAATTCTCTCCTTGGCCCCCTCCTGCCTGTTTGCTGTTTTGTGTATGGTGTAGGTGATGGGTTTTTCTCTTTGCTTGGACCTGTGAAAGAGGGCCATCCTCTTTCTCTGTTATGGAATTTCCCCTCAATCTGTAGTTTCAATAAATACTTTCTTCCCCCAAATTGTGCCTGGTTTGAAGATTCATACCAGCAACATGTGGCTGACTATGACACCCAGTTTCCAACCATAAGGTAGAGAGATCTCACGAGGTAGCTGAGGCTGACCTTGAACTCAGTCTGTGCCTCAAAATCTCAAGATTTTTCTGCCTCCACCTCCCAAGGGCTGGAATCACAGGTGTGCACCAGTACGCTCACATTCTTAACTCCTCACTCAGGATGACTTCCAGCCAGACAAGTCGTGATAAAGGAAACTACAGCAAAGAGGCTGGAGATGAGCACTGACAGTATTCAGCATGGAGCTACAACCAAAGCAAACATAAAGGTGAGATAAGAGAATGTAAACCAGACCCCCCCCCAGCGGTATACATGCAATAATAGAACAAGTGACCCTTGCTACATGCTGGAAGAGGAAACTGGGATTTAGTGTGAGTTCTCTGACTGCCTTACCTGAGACAGTGAGAGCCAAGGGTTATTATTTACAGCTGGAAAATCACAGAGTAGAAGCCATGATAGTTAATCATTTCAAAGCTGGTATCAACTAAAATTGTGTGGTGGAGGATGAAAGGGAGAAGAGGTGTCATCATCCATATCAGGGACAAATGCATACTGTCTAATAAGCATAAAGTAATCCCTGAGACACATATTTACAATACCCCAAGTATCAGGAAACACACACGCAAATAAATAAATAAATAAATAAATAAATAAATAAATAAATAAATAAATAAATGAAAAATCATTTCAGGAAAGAAGTGACGTCCCTCACTATATGATCAGTTGCGAAGAGCATTTTCCAGAGTCAGCTTAGTAAAGCACCTGTTCAGCTCAGATCTAATTAAATGATCCTAGCAATAGTTTAAAGGAAAACGGAAGAAGCACCCTCTTCAAGTGCCATGGGGAAGAAGAAAGCGAACTCCTCAGCTTCCACAAGGAGACGTCAAGAAACAACCTCTGAAACTGAAAATTCCAGACGTGACAACCCAAGAATGGAATTTAAAGACGTGACGAGTTATACAAGAATCATCAAACAAACAGATGCAAGTGGTTCCCTCTGGGAAGGATTCTTAACAAGCCAGAGAGGGGTAGAGAGTGCTGCTGTCCATAACAAACTCTGTGGAACATTTTGCTTCTATGATGGATATATAAACTTTAGGAAGAAGAACTGGAACCCAACAGAGCAATCTGAGGTCAACTGACCAATTCATATTTTCTACTGGAACCTTTCCATGAGGTTCTTTCAAATGAACATCTCCTTAGGTTTGTATTTTGAAATCTTCACTCTGCTTTGCTTTTTAAAAGCTGCCACAGCTACTGTATTCACTAGACAATGTTTCACATCCTCCTCCCAACCTCCACCTGCCCTGTGTTCTGTTAGGACAAACCCCACTTAACCACTACTGGGGACATCCTGCAGGGGAAAAGATAGTAGCAAATGAACAGATACCTATGGTGGTGATGACAGTCCCAGCAAAGAAAAAGGCACTTCCGAGGTCCCAGTGGCTGCTGCTGTTGGAAGAGTTTCCTATTGGACTGACGCCCGCGTTGTCAGCATCCAGGGCATGCTGGAGAAAGGGAAAAGCAGGAGACTCAGTTAAAAACCTGGTTTTGGTTTTTAAGTTTCCAATAAGTGACTCGGCTGCTCAAACGCCTACAATGACCTAGAGACAACGGTTCAGACTGAAATAAATCCAAGTTCAGTCATAAAGTGGCGTACCACGTACCAATTTATAAAAATTCCAAGATGGGTTTTCAGGTGCTAAGGGAGATGGCTCCACTGCTAATGTGCTTTGCCTTGCAATCATGAGGACCTGAGTTCGATCCCCAGAGGTGGTGGGATAATGTGTGTCTGTAATCCCAGTGCTGGGGAAACAGAGGCAGAAGGCTCCCTGGCGGCTCTTCTACCTTTATTATAGGCAGACCTATAAGAGACCCTGAGCCATATATATATATATATATATATATATATATGTATATATATATATACATATATATATATATATATATATATATGTTTTAAAGAGGTGCACTGTACCTAAGGAGAGACACCTGAGGTTGGTCATGGGCCTCCATACATGCATCTGCACACACATCCATACACACACACACAAGAAAATGGGTTTCAAGGGGCAGAAAATCTAGGACTTAAGAGTTTGGTAGGATCTGGGAGGTACTAGGTAGCTTAGATTCTATATACACAATGCATACGTACTGCTGTGGATATAAATAGATGTCTAGAAGAATGTTCACTCAAGGTGCTCATTTCTGGAAGACAAGGTTTCAACTTGTTTTCTTTTTTCACTCTCCTCAGGCGAGTTATTTCAACCTCTCCGTGCCTAGTTAACTCATTTGAAAATTGACAATAAAGATCTTCCCTTGCTGAGTTCTGAGGATTCAGTGTGATGGTTCATGCAATGTGTGTAGCTTAATGTCTCTCAGTTAGGGTTTAACAAAAACAAGAACACTTTCTGAGAAAGGGGTTGGGCCACTCGGTGATTATGTCATTGTGTAAATATCATAGAATACAAATTCAAATAGCTATGATGTCACTAGGTGCTACAGTCTACTGGGGCCACCGTCAGATTCAATGTCAAATTGCTGACCAAAATGTCATGCAGCACATGACTGAGTATCAAGTTCATGACTGTTATTTCACTCACTCACCTCCCATACATACACCATTACTCTCTTTAAATAATAATAATATAATAATAATAATAATAATAATAAACTAGGACTGGAGAGATGGCTCAGTAGATAAAGACACTTGGTTGCAAAGCCTGATGACCCAGGTCCAATGCCCCAGTACCCACATAAAGCCAGATGCACAAAGTCACAAGGTGGCACATGCATCTGGAGTTTGCAGTAGCAAGAGGCCCTGGCTTCTCTCTCTCTCTCTCTCTCTCTCTCTCTCTCTCTCTCTCTCTCTCTCTCTCTCTCTCTCTCTCTCTCTCTCTCTCTCTCTCTCTCCCTCCCTTTCTCTCTGTCTCAAATAAATAAAAATAAATAATAAACTGCATTGGCTCTTGCCAACTACTAGATTTAAAATTCCATATGTCTTAACATTGCCATTAAATTGCCACAGTAACAGTCTGCTTTCATCTCTCAACACTGAAAAAGTCTCCACCCCAGGCAGGACACTCCTTGAGGTCTTCCCTCATTATTCTGTGCCTCTGCTTAGGCCCTCCAGCGAACTGTGCCCATTTTTCAGAGTCTAATTCAAGCCCCTCTTTTTCTGGGAGCCCCAGTCTGTGCATTGCAGCCCACTATGGCTCCCTTCCCTGGGCTTCCCTTGGCGGATTCCACACACTCCCAGGAAGTCTTCCCTCTCTCAGCATGAGCAGAGGGAGATAAAAGCCACACAGCAGCCCTTCCTGAGCTGGCCTACCATTCCCATTCAGGCTAGGGAGAGGGGCAGGGAAGGAGGGATGCAGCTTCTACAGTTCGGGTACCTGCAGCCCTACAGATATATGATAGAGACCCCATTCCTGGGCCAAGTTGGAATCGCTCTATGTAGAGAGGTAAAGGCACACATAATGAAAGGGGTTTGCAATTGTCCTCAGCACTGACTATTAAGCTGGACTCGGACAATGGCAGTTGTCACAGACCAGATGATGACTGAAAAGTGAACCATCCCCACATTTTTCCTTCAATATGGATGCTTAATGAGTTAACTCAAGCCCTCTAGTCCAGTGATGAGCCACCTTTTCTATAAAAGGCCACCTAGTAAACACTTTAGCTTTGACAGGTTACAGATGGTCTCTCATGAATATTTTTTCTTTTTTTAAGTAAATGATTAATTATGTAAAACTCATTCTTACTTCAAAGGCACAGACAGAAGCTGTAGGCTAGATATGGTAGGCAAATATCCATTGACCAGATGATGGGGTGGGGGTGAGGGTGGGGATCTTTTGCTTATGTCCTTAGATCATTTCTTCTTGCCTCTAAGAACATGAAGTGATTTTGGTTTGTTTTGCTTTTTAAGGTCTATTGACAATTTCCATATGTGTACATAATGTATTTTGATCAAAGCCTTCTCCCCAAACCTTCCTTTGTTCTCCCTTCCCCCATCTTCCTTCCACATATTTCCTGCTTCTTTCCAACTTGTCCTTTGCCCTCTGTTGATGCTTTTTTGTTATACGAGGTATTGGGGCTCAGGAAAGAGTTCTTGAACCCCAAACCCTTAGTTCTTGTCAGATTTACTTAAAGAATTAAACATGACTGAGAACGATAATTATTAAATTATTATATGTATTCAGTAGTTAGGAGAGGGAAAGAAGAGTCTGTGGACCAACGAAGGGGGAATGGGAGTGCCCATGTGGTCTGAGAGCCCTTGAGATGGGCCTGAAAGAAACATGAAAAAAGAGAGAGGAAAGGAAAGAAAATGTAAGAGCACCCCGCCCATGTGGAAGTAGAATGGGTCTCCCCTCATCTCAGGCTTACCAAAACTGGAGGCGCAGGAATCTGAGCTGGCCAGCCAGGAAGAGAGCTTACCTTCCCCTGGTAGAAGTATTTTATAACCTCCTGGTAGTATCCTACTCCTGCCCCCTGCCCCCTGTCCCCTGCCACCTGTCACCTGCCACCTCCTCAGGTGAGCCAGAGAGACAGCTGATTGGTCCATGACACCAAGATCTGGGGTCTTAAGCTTGACCAACCACAATCCAGAATTAGATTTGAATTCTGCTGAAGGAGACCTCTATCCACCCCACCCCACCCCACCCCCAGGGAGGGGCTCAGGTTAGGCCAGAGATAAGAAGTCAGATCAGGGCTGGAGAGATGGCTCAGCAGTTAAGGCACTTGCCTCCAGTGCCTAAGGCCATGGGTTCAATTCCCCAGTACCCACATATGCCAGACCCACAAGGTGGTGGCCCTGGTGTTCTCTCTCTCTCTCTCTCTCTCTCTCTCTCTCTCTCTCTCTCTCTCTCTCTCTCTCTCTGCTTGAAAATGAATAAATAAAACATGTTTAAAACAAAAGAAGTCAGATCATTCTCTGATCTCTAGCACAGTGGAGAATGCAAGCCCAAAGAACTTCTTGCTTTTTTACTTTCTGGGGGTGCAGTCACCCTAAACTGCCTCATTTCCACTGCTCCATAATCCATGACAGAATGCCGATGGGGCCCAATGCTGTGCAGGTAACAAAAGCTGCTGTAAGGTCATGAATGCCATGGTCACTAAGAACATGAAGCTTTATGAAGGCTGTAAGCCAGCAATGGTTTCTAACATAAAGCCCAGCACCCACAAGTTACAATCCAGCTGCATGGGATGTGTGTAGATATCTTTGCCAACAGTTTACATCAGCCTGATTGACAGAATGCTTATTCACCCAGGGATATCGTCTGCTCTGCTTGTGAGAGGAGACAGGTGGGGAGTCCTTCCTGCTAGTAAAATCTCCATTTTCTCTGGGCTGTGCGGGAGCCATAGACCACACCAGGAGTCCTTAACCAGTGTTTATACCCTCATTATTTATTCAGCTCTGAAGGCCCCACTCATTTCTGGAACAGTTTTAAGCCTCAGTCATTTAGGCTTCAAATCACATCATCAATACCTAATAATTGACATCTTCTATAAAGCTTCAAAGAGAGGTTAGGTTCAGTCAAGTCTCACAGAGCTGAGAATTTCCTATAAACATAAATAGACCCAGCACAGCACATAAAAGTACAGATTGGCTGGAAAGACAAATAAGTATGATTATTTGTTTCATCAAAAAAATCTGAAGATGCCTTTTCAAGTTTCATTTCTCATGAGCTGTGCGACTTGTAAATGTTTCATGTTTACATATGGAACCCTCAAGGGAAGTGTTTACCACCAGAAAAGAGAAACTAGCGTTTGTTAAGAGTCTGCAGGTAGCCAGGTGTGTTACAAGTGTTATTCCATTTCAGCCTTTCTTCAGCTTGCAAGAAAGGGTGTTTTATAATTCCTCCCTCAGAGATGAGGGAAACCTTGCCCAGGAAAGTTAAGTCATTTGTCCTCTCACCCAGCCAGAAAGTAGAGAAGCCCTGATTCAAATCGTGTGAGGTCCATGGCAGGTGGTTTTTGCCCATTCCTCTGCACAGGACACCTAGAACATGACCAGCCTCTCCCCTTCCATCCTCACATCCAGATGGCAATGGAGGAGGAAGATGGTCATTGGCCAAGACGGTAAACAGAAGGATCTCACAAGGGGTCACTTCTAATCAGACCTCAAGTTTGGGACTAATTTCTTCACTATAAAAAAAAATAAATTTAAAATATATTAAAATGAGAAAGGCTGAGTTTGTGTCCCAGAAGTAAGGGAGTAGAAAAAAAGAGAGACAAGGAAAAAGAAAAGAAAGAAAAGGTCAACTGACATGCTTTGTCGCCTCCATGGTAGGGACTTACAAAGAGCAACTATACCAAGGAACCAGTTATGACTTGTTCATGTCTCTTCCATAAAGTAGGTAACATACTCAAGTGACTGTGGAAAGCAGTTTTGTGGAAATTCCATACAAGGGCTTCTAGGAGCCCACCGGGACCACTGGTGATCTGAGCTAAGACTCTGCTTTCAAATGTTGGGAGCAAAACTCGAACCCAGAGGATAAAGGAAAGCAAGCTCCTAACAAGTCCCCAAGCCCTTGCTAGGGCTTTGGATAAACCTAACCCTAGAGGCTGGTTTCTATCTAAAATTATAATGACACAGCAAACCCGGATATAACCATTATCACTTGAATTAGGACTATCCATTTTTCAAACTTTTAGCTGAAATAGAAAAATTGTTTGTTTGGGGGAGTATCGTGTGCTGGGTTTTTGTTTGTTTGTTTGTTTGTTGTTTTGTTTTTTTACATGTGCTCAAGAATTTATGTAATGCTCAATCCAGAGTAAACATATTTATCTCCTCAAACAAGTATAATTTATTTATGGTGAAATCATTCAGCATTCTTCTAGATTTTAAATAATGTATCCAGTAGAGATATCATTTTTAACTCAATAATAATTATTCTAAATGAGTCCATAGTTTTAAAACTTCTATTAATTTTTAAAAGTATTTTCTAATGATCTTAATGGTTTGAGCTCACAATAAAACATTTTACAATTAAATGCACTTGCTTTAACTTTTTTAAATCTGTATTCATGCTGTAAAAGTGAAGATAATAAGCCAGCCTATCATGGGTGTCTGAGTGAAATGACACAATGCAACTGTGTATATTACTTGGAGAGAGGCTCAATCAACTTCTACATCAATGTAGGGCTCAATTTCAGACTTCAAGGAACGTCAACTGTTCACCTGAAAGTTCAATGACCAAGTTCAAAGACCTTATGAACACCAAGAGAGATGATGGATAGATGATAGATAGGTGATATAGATAGATAGATAGATAGATAGATAGATAGATAGATAGATAGATAGATAGATAGATAGATAGATGATAGATGATAGATAGATGATAGAATATATAAGACAATGTTACATTTTAACCCCATCCCTTTCTGAATTTCCTTTTTAGCCTATATGTTAAAATTTCTATCACCTGGACTATAGAGGTGACTCAGTGCTTAAAGGCACTTGCTTTAAAAAGCTAACCTCCTGGGTTCAATTTCCCAGTACCCACATAAAGGTACAGATGTGGTGAGGTCTGCATGCATCTGAAGTTCATTTGCAGTGGCAAGAGGCCCTGGCACACCCATATTCTCTTTCTCTATATATAGTTTCTCTCTATCTCTCTGTCTCTCTGTGTGTGTCTCTCTCTCAAATAAATAAAAGGATTTTTTGAAAATTTCCAGGGATTGGAAAGATTGCTCAGCAGTTAAGGTGTTTGCCTGCAAAGCTTAAGGACCTGGGTTCAATTTGATTCTCCAGTACCCATGTAAAGTCAGATGCACAAGGTGGCACATGTGTCTGGAGTTTGTTTGCAATGGTTAGAGACCTTGGTGCACCCATTCTCTATCTATCTGTCTCTCTCTCTCTCTCTCTCAAATAAAAATAAATTCCAACACCTATTACCTGTCTATGAAATGCCGCAAGTGTGCATGATTGAGCAAGTGCTTAAATGAATGAACAAATTACAGCAAGACATGTAGGCATAGTCTTCCCAGAAGTGGGAGAGGAAAACATTTTACTTTTTGGTAAATCAGATAACTATCAAAATGACACACACACATGCATTAACATATACAGCATGTGCACGCACGGGGTGTGTGTGTATGTGTGTGTGTGTGTGTGTGTGTGTGTGTGTGTGTACATGTGTAATGATCTAAAACAAGTTGGGAACTGACTTGGGCATGATCTACAGGATCTGGCTCTTGTTCCTTTGGTCTTCCTCCTCCCCATTCCCCACATTATGCTGTAAGACCACCTTGAAAACAGACAGACGGTAGAAGACAGCAACGTTTCAGAATGAGTCAGCTGAGAGCCTGTGTGAAGGAAAAAAAGGAGGGGGAGACAACTCTTCCCCTGAAGGACCCCCAACAGGCCCCTCCCTGGAGGCATTCAGGTCTGCATAAATCACCCTTCTACACACAGTACAAGATGCCATCATGAACGTTAGTACTGCAACAGAATGAGTGATGACCCACAGGGGACCAATAGCTGTCTGGGGCTTTTCTCGCCGTGATCTGTGTGCTCGCTCGGTGAGATCATCTGTTTTTCTTTTTCCTTATGGGGCATCACACCGACAAACAAAATGATCAGTGAGTTATCTCGGATTAGCTGAAGAAATCACAGGACTGCTGACACATGCAGGGTGCACAGCTAGCTAGGGTGACCATGGAATGTATCATCCACATTGGGACGTTTGCAGAATAAAAACAGATCTGTTAAGAAGTACGCTGGGACCACGACTCCAGTGTGCTCAGGATACATAGTTTCATGAATGGCTTAGACCACCAGAAACAAAAGAAAAGACCTCATCTGAGAACACCAGTGACCTTCACCCCAAGATTCCTCATCCTTACTGTGCATGGTCAGCAAAGGGACCAATGAATTGGATGTTTAGTCAGGCTTGAGGTAGGGGTTGGGATAAAAGTGAGCATGCTCCCAGCTACTAATGCACAGCAGGAAAGCTTCAACTACCCTGTGAGAAAGGCATTGCAAACCACATTGGTCAGATCCCCAAAATGCCCTGAATGACTCGATCCCCCAACAACAGAGTGGCATCTGTCCATGTGCTCACTCGTTTGTGGTGGAAGAACCTCAGGTGAGAAGCAGAAAGGTGATGTTAAT